>JADBJO010003845.1:117500-137500 GCA_016801955.1 Conus betulinus | reverse complement strand
TCTCTCTCTCTCTCTCTCTCTCTCTCTCTCTCTCTCTCTCCTGCTCCATGGCATCAAGATGAATTCAAATGTTTGCAACAAAAAATAAGAAAAAAAAATCTTCTTTGTTCATCGCAACAGCAACAACCTGTAATTCTCTTCTTTCAAAGATTCTTATTTTACAACCTCGTATTTATAATGGAATTCGAGATGGTTTGTCTGAGCACCGAGATACATCAAACGATCCGACTGGAAATCAACATAGCTGGATTAGCTTCGATGC
Organism: Conus betulinus; assembly: GCA_016801955.1. Taxonomy (NCBI): domain Eukaryota; kingdom Metazoa; phylum Mollusca; class Gastropoda; order Neogastropoda; family Conidae; genus Conus; species Conus betulinus. The sequence goes on along the minus strand of JADBJO010003845.1, from coordinate 137,238 downwards.
AGATCAACGATCTAATTGGAAGTCAACGTAGCTGGATTAGCTTCGAGGCAGATTCAACACAGCTCGTTGGGCAGGGGGACATAACGATCTAACGGAAATCCAACACAGCTCGTTGGGCATGGGGGCATATCAACGATCTAACGGAAATCCAACACAGCTCGTTGGGCATGGGGGCATATCAACGATCTAACGGAAATCCAACACAGCTCGTTGGCCATGGGGGGGGGGGATCAATGGGAATCAACGACTAATGGGAATTCAACACAGATCGTTGGGGGGGGGGGCATATCAACGATCTCATGGGAATTCAACACAGCTCGTTTGGCATGGGGGCAGATCAACGGCCTCAATGGGAATTCAACACAACTCGTTTGGCAGGGGGGGGGGGGGGGGCAGATTAACGAATCCAATGGAATTCAACACAACTCGTTGGGCATTGGGGGGGGGGGGGGGGGGGCAGATTAACGATCTAATGGGAAATTCAACACAACTCGTTGGGCATGGGGGGGGGGGGGGGGGGCAGATTAACGATCTAATGGGAATTCAACACAACTCGTTGGGCATGGGGGCAGATCAACGATCCAATGGGAATTGAACATAGTTCGTTGGGCTTAGGGGCAGATCAACCATCTAATGGGAATTCAGCACAACTCGTTGGGCATGGGAGCAGATTAACGATCTAACTGGAATTCAACACAGCTCGTTGAGCTTAGGGGCGGATCAAAAGTCCAAAGGGAATTCGACATAGCTCACTGAAATCAGAGGCAGATCAATGATCTAACTGGAATTCAGCATTGCTTGACGACTGCTGAGTCAGATCAACGATTTCATGGGAGTTCAACATAGCTTGCTGAAAATCAGAGGCAGATCAACTAGCTAATGGGAGCTCAATTCAGCTGGGTGAGTGCTGAGCACTGAACTGGGCTACACACAAAAAATTATCCCTTACATGGAATGTTTGAAGATACAGGCAGTTTGCTGTTGGCACCATCTGAGGCTGCGAAGCGGACAGGTAAACACACCTCCACCGGGCTTACACAATCTCCATAATCTGACCCACTATCTTCGGGAAGTTCAACACCTGTTCGGCTGAGCGCTGAGGTATGTAAGCACATGCGTCTGTAGTGTGTATGTGCTAGAGCTAACAAGTGCGACAAGTGCGATGGCTCTTACAGACACGGCTAGGGTTAACCTCCTCATGGTTTTACCGCCTGCCAGGCTGCTAATTTTGGCTGAGAAAAGACTCCGACAGGTGTTAAGTCAATTGGAGGGGGTGTGGGAGGGAGGGGAGGGGAGGGGCATGGGGAAAAGTCGGTCTGTCTGCTGATTCGAAAAGAGATTCTGTCTTTGTTAAAAGAAAAAAAAGTCTGTTCGCTGATCCTGAAAGAGAATCTGGTTCTGGTGTACACAAACAAGTAAAAAAAAGGAACGCTCTGTTTGCTGATTGTAACAGGGAATCTGGCTTTGTTCACTCTCGGGACGTGTTCGCTGCACTTTTCTCAGTCAGTCGTCTACTCTGTCTGTCTGTCTGTGTCTGTCTGTCTGTCTGTCTGTCTGTCTGTCTCTCTCTCTCTCTCTCTCTCTCTCTCTCTCTCTCTCTCACTCTCTCTCTCTGTGTAGGTGTGTGTGTGCGCGTGTGTGTGTGTGTGTGTGTGTGTGTGTGTGTGTGTGTGTGTGTGTGTGTGTGTGTGTGTTCTCATAATTGTAGGACAGCTTTAGTAATGTCTTATTGTTCTCTCTACCAGAATTGAAGAATAGGCCAAATAATGTTTCATTGTTCTCTCTCTCTCTCTCTCTCTCTCTCTCTCTCTCTCTCTCTCTCTCTCTCTCTCTCTCTGTTCTCATAATTGTAGGACAGCTTTAGTAATGTCTTATTGTTCTCTCTACCAGAATTGAAGAATAGGCCAAATAATGTTTCATTGTTCTCTCTCTCTCTCTCTCTCTCTCTCTCTCTCTCTCTCTCCTCTCTCTCTCTCTCTCATAATTGTAGGACAGCTTTTGTTACGTAATATTGTTCTCTCCCAAATTTGAAGAAAAAGGCAATTAATGTTTCATTGTTCCTTCTGCGTCCCCCCCCCCTCTCTCTCTCTCTCTCTCTCTCTCTGTTTTTGCCGCCCCCTCCCGTTTTCCCTCGAGCTCTCTGCGTGTGTGTGTTCGTGGAAGTGGTGTAGGATTCGGAAGGGAAGAATGAGAATAGAGAGTTGCAGGAGCACGGGACAAGAAATCCGATAGTTGGAGACAGGCGATGGGGAGCAGACTGTTATTCAGCGGTGTGGAAATTTCATACGTATGTAGTCATGCGCATACCTATGCACAAGCACTTATGCACGCACACACACACAAACGCATACACACACATATGAACGCGCGTGTCCGAGGGTACGCATTCAACCACAAACGCATATGCATGTGCGCTCGCACACATACGCATGCACTCACTCACACACACACACACACACACACACACACACACACACACACACACACACACACACACACACACACATGCGCTTGCGCGCGCGCACACAGACACACACACACACATACGCGCGCGCGCACACGCACGCACACACACACACACACACACACACACACACACACACACACACACACACACACACACACACACACTTACTGCCATGAAACATGGTGAGTGGGGAGTGGAACGGCAGAAGCAAAGAGAGGCAAATCGCCCCACGGAGAGAGATTAAAAGAGTCAGAGAGATAGGGAAAGGAACTTGGGGGAGGGGGAGTTGAAGAGGGGGGGGGGGGGGGGGGGCAAGTAATTATCCAGGGTTAAGAAAGTTTGGCCAGAAGATAAAAGAAATCCGAGAAAAAATATAAAAAAGACCTGGGAAAAGTTTAACAAACGATCTTTTTTTTTTTTCTCTGCGCACTTTTATCCTGAACTTCACCACACGCACGCACGCACCGCGCCCACACACAACCACACACACACACACACATACACAAACGCGCGCACACACACACACACACACACACACACACACACACACACACACACACCACACACACACCACGCACGCACGCACGCACGCACACGCACACACACACACACACACAGAGTGAGTGAGTGAGTGAGTGTTGTGTGTGTGTGTGAGAGAGAGAGAGAGAGAGAGAGAGAGAGAGAGAGACAGAGACTCCCAGCCGTTAGTGTGATCTTTTTAAACATACACATAAATGTTCTTTATTTGTATTTGTATTTTTGTCTGTTTGCTGTTTTTGGACTACATAACGGTACCAGGATTGTGTGTGCTGAAGGGAATTAATAAGATGGTGGCGATAACGTTGCTGCTGCTGCTGCTGCTGCTGTGCTCTCTCTCTCTCTCTCTCTCTCTCTCTCTCTCTCTCTCTCTCTCTCTCTCTCTCTCTCTCTCTCATGACAGGCATGACAGGCACGGGGGCTGGGGGGGGGGGGGGGGGGAGAGATTTCGGATTCAAATTCAGACGTTCTATTCATGTATAGACCGTTGATATCCCTGTTGGTTTCCAGGGTAGATCAGGCTCTGTTAAGTCTCGTCGTCCATGACATGAGATTCATCCGAAATCTTTTCCTGTTTAACTGAATTGTTCATCAAGCCGTAATCTCTGCGCTCTGTAATTCCACGGCTTAGGAGAGGTGGTGGGTGTGGCGTGCAAGTGCTAGTCTGCATGCAATGAAGCCTGGTTGTTAAATATGGGACTGGGACTACTATTGTGTGTGCAGTTCACTGCTGATACCAGACAGCAAGATACCAATATAAGAACTGGCTTCGTTACGTTGCCTTCAACAAAGAGAAGAAAGAAGAAGAAGAAGAGAAGAAGAAAGAAAGAAGAAGAAGAAGAAGAAGAAGAAGAAGAAGAAGAAGAAGAAGGTGGAGGAAAGAAGAGAAGAAGAAGAAGGAGAGGAAGAACAAAACAAAAAACAAGAACAAAAACAAGAACAAGAGGAGATGAGAAAAATAAAGAACGCTTTCTGTCCAGGTGTCCGATGATACATCCTCACTGAATAGCGAGTGGGTGAGATTCACAAAAAATACAGGTGATTCGCTTCCGAGAAATATAGTTTTCAATATGCCCCGACCATGTCACCTGGCCTGACAGGTTTAGAATTTTTTTTTAATCATGGAAGATTTACATATCTGCTGCTTGGTTTGTTCGATCTCTTCAATATCGAAATACTTCTGATGGTTTATATCGCGTTTGCTTTACTCGCTCTGCATTTCCGACGCGTGTTAGTCTGTTTAATTAAAAAGCTGTATCTAAACTGGCTTGGTTTCCTCATACCTGTCCAGAACTATTAATACATTCATTCTGGCAGCGTTGCTGTCATAACAGATAAAATTAATTGCATGGGCAGGAAATTCCAACCCTTCACAGAAATTAAAGGCATGAAGACTCAGCGGTTCCGTTCCAAACCAAACTCCACATTTTCTTTTTCGAATGAACTGATCTTCCTCGTTAACTTCTGGCTATCTGATTTTTTTTCTTCTCATTTTCCCGACGGATTTACTATTCTTTAAATTTCTAATCTATTTTTGTCTGTGCTTGTTGTCTTACAGAAAGCGTTCCGTCGAGTTCGACCTCTTGAATATTACATTGTTTTTAAAGAGTTCTTTGTGTTTGCTGTACTTTGTCTGCCTTCTGATGACAGTCACTGAGTTTAGCAGTCGTGTTTCAAACTGACTTGCTTTTTGCATACAACCTATAGAATTTTATGCACTTTCCTTATGCACATTTAAGGCATCATTGCACTCACAGTGGATGAACTAAGTTGAATGATCAAGAAACTCCACTAACCAACTATCTGAGAAATGAAAGACACGAACGTAAGCCCCTTCCAAACGAATCCTATACATGATTCTTTCAGTGAACTTACTTCCTCGTTAGCTTCCCTGCGTCAGATTATTTTCTGACTTTTCCGGCAGATTTATTATTCTGTATTCGCTGCATTTAATTTTTTGTATTTACTTCTACTTTTACAGGAAGCGTCACTGCGAGTTCGACCTCTCTAATATCAAAACTCTTGCTTTGTTTGTTACGAGTTCGCTCTGCATTATCAAAACTCTTTGCTTTGTTATTATTATTATTATCATGTTTACTTACATAGCGCGCCTACCATCGGCTAGAGACCAAGCTCTAATGTGCTTTATAATCCACATTTATTTACGCAACGGGCTGCCTACCTGGGTAATGCCGAATGAAGAGCTGCCGGCTGACGCTTCATTCAGTCGTTTCCCGTGTCATCCAGTCGATATCGTTCAATAACATTCACTCAATTTTTTTTAATTCCTTTATTCTTTTCATTTCTCACGCAGGGTGCATGCTATGTGTAACGTGTCATCCATACCAACGGCCGAACTGGCCTCTTGCGAAAGCTGGTGGTGGGATTTTACGTGTGTGCAAGATGTTATGCGTGCGTTCACACATGGAGCCTCGGTTTATAGTCTCACTCGAAGGACTGTATGGGAAATGGAGTCAGAACCAATGTTACCTCCGAAGGAAAAATCCCCCCTGTACCGAAACGGCCCGGCGGAGATTCGAACCGCAACCCTACGATCACCAAGATTACGAGTCCGGCGCCCTACCATTGAGCTATTCCGGCCCCCGAATCTAATGCCAATCACTCTGGAAGTTGTATTTAATTGACTTGGTTTCATTCATAAACATCGACAGCTTTTCTTACATTCAGTTGACATTAGTCATAATTGATCAAAAGAACGGCATGATCAAGGAACTGTAATCCTTCAAAGAAATGAAAGACACGAACATAATGACTGTTCCAGATGAAAAAATACACTTTTCTTATTCAATAAACTTGTCTTCCTCATTGAATTCTGCACACCTGTTGGTTCCCCCCCCCCCCCCCCCCCCCTTTAATCTGAAATGAAGCTCTTCTGACAAGTGGCTTGATTCCAGTAATTCAAAAAAAAAAGAGGGGGGGGAAAAAAAGAAAACAATATTATTGGAAATCATAAATAACGAATCACACCATTCCTGTTGCAGGAATCAAAAGCGTTAATTTCTCTGAAGTTCTCTGTCACATACACTGTTAAGGAGATAAGGATCTAGTGTAGGACAATTATACCCCTCACAAAAAAGTCAAGCAACAAGAACGCCTATGGCTGTTTGTAGCGGAGGGGGGGGGGGGGGGGGGGGGGGGGGGCGTCGCGTTCTCTTCACTGCCGACTCCGCTTGGCGTTGGACTTCCAAAGATGGAGATCAAGTATGTGTGGATACAACGTGCAGAGAGCGCGTGACCCCTTACGGTGGCGGCAGGTTAATAAATAATGGGCTGGCATCTAAGGTGCGTTGCTTGAGAGGTAGCCTATATTTAATAACAAGTAGGCTCCACAGTCACTTGATTTTTTCTGCCTGTTAGGACAGAAGGTCTGCCCAGTTGAGCTTCAGGCTCCTCGCTGAAGTTAACTAGGTTTTTGAGACTTGTTTGCAGTTCCGCTGCTCACAACGCACACTAGTATTATTAACATACGCATCATTATTTTCAAGTGTGATGAGGATTATGACGATGCTCTCTCTCTCTCTCTCTCTCTCTCTCTCTCTCTCTCTCTCTCTCTGTGTGTGTGCGCGCGCGAGTGCGTGCGTGTGTGTATGCGTGTGTGCGTGCGTGCGTGCGTGCGAGCGTGCATGCCAGCGAGCGTGCGTGCAAGCGTGTGTATGTGTGTATGTGTGTGTGTTTGTGTGTGTTTGTGTGTGTGTGTCTGTGTGTGTGTGCGCGCGTGCCACGTGTATGTGTGTATGAGTGTGTGTGTGCACGCGTGGCGTGCATGTGCGTGCGTGCGTGTGTGTGTGTGTGTGTGTGTGTGTGTGTGTGTGTGTGTGTGTGTGTGTGTGTGGTTTGCGTGTGAGTGTATAGAAGGGGAAGACGAGGAGGAGGAAGAAGAAGAGGCAAGAAGAAAGAATGAGAGAGACAGATAGACAGACAGACAGACAGAGACATACAGAAGCAGAGACAGGAATATATATTTTACACACACACACACACACATACACACACATTAACGCACACACACGCGCGCGCGCGCGCGCGCGCGCGCACGCACGCACGCACACGCACACACACACACACACACACACACACACACGCACATTGACGCACACATACACGCGCGCGCGCGCGCGTGCGCACGCACGCACGCACACACATTAACACACACATTAACTAACACACACATACCCAATCGCGCGCGCGCGCGCGCCAGTCACACAGTTACACACGTCGGGGTCCACGCTCATTCCCCAGCCCTATCTCACTGCCTATCGGAGAAGTAAAAAAAAAATCGAAAGTTCGTCGTTACCCGAACATGCGTCATTTGCACAGAAATCGTTGTCGCTCGTTAACCCTCCATGTGTCACCTACGAACTGCTGGACTTGCACGAAGCCTGTGATTATCAACACTGATTGTAGGCTGCTCAGGAATCAACCATTCGATCGATCGATGGTGGTGTATTGCATCCGAAGTTGTCGTTAGCCGCTCGTTCCGACTTGTACAGTACGGAGAGAAACGTACGTGTCTATTACGACGCATGACAGTTTTTTTTTTTTCTTTTTTTAGTGTATGTCTCTTTTTTACAAGTCTATTCGCAAAAAAAAAGTATTCTGTGCATTTCTATCAATTGTCAGGGTAAAAAAATAAACGTAAGCTACAGCTTGGTGGACAGGTATTCGTGAACAGCTGCGTTTTCAATGAGATGAAACGGAAAGGAAGTTGAATATTTCATTGAACCTTTTTTGTTTAATCCAGCGGGTACGATTAAAAATATTCGAGCTTGTCTGAAGGCTCCCTCTCTCTCTCCCTAAAGGCCGTTCTTCATAAGGTGAACTTTTATATCCCAAACCAAAAACCGTTTAGTGACGTAACCTCGGCATCTTCACCATCTTCGTGTGTGTTCTTAATTGCTCGATCTTTCACTTCTTGATTCAGGATCACGCCTTCAGAGACGATCTCACTTTCGCGGATTTAGAAAGAAATAGCTCAAAGGAAAGAAATCATAGAAAATCCACTGTGATGGAAATAAAATTTTAATTTTTTTAATTGATGTGTGGATGATATAACTTTCTTACGCAGGCGCAATAACTTTTGACCCATGTTTGCGCACTATTTTCGTTAACAAAATATTTCATTTCGCGTGGCATTAATATTCAAAGTTCGCTGCTCTTTTGAAAATAAACAAGTTTTAAAAAAAAAATCTCTGAAAAACACTGTTCAAATCGATTTCACAGCCTGTAGGTTCCAGTCCAAAATCCAGCAGGTCTGACGATCTCTTTCAGTCGAGTGCCATGACGCTCAAAAGACGATTCAAACTGATTTCACAGCCCGTTCGTAAAGGTCCAAAGCCCAGCAGATCTGAAGATCTCTCTCACTCAACTATCATCGAGTAGAGTTCTGCTGCTATGAAGATGTGTTCTCTAACTCTGGAAAAGATTGCCGAATCAAGGCAAACACACTGTCTGACAACACGACAGTGAATCGTCAAGCTGAGTTCCAGACTTGTCCCCGGTCCACGATCCAGTTATACAAAACATACTTCGTACAATTAAGGACAGTATTGTATACTCTCCGCATTTGTTGTAACTGAAGGAAAGCTTAACCAACAAACCAAAAAAAAACAAACAAAAACATTTCTCTATAAGGGAAAAACTTCATTCCAAGGAAAGATACAAGAAGATAAACAAAGAAGACAAAGAACTCATCAACAAGCAGAAACTTTTCTTCGTTACGGGAGTACTTTTCTTCGTCGAGAAATGATTTTGTTCCCGTCAAGGAGAAATTTCTGTAAAAATTACCTGGAGAAACTTTTCCTCGCTGTAGGAGAAACTTTAGGAAACTTCTTCGACAAAGAGAAAGAGAGAAACCCCACCCAGACGTCGTCGTCGAGGAGAAAATTTGCCTTCGTGGAGGAGAATTTTTTTTAAGGAACTTTCCTTCGTCAACGAGACACTTTTCATCATCAAGGGGGACTTCTTCTTCGTCAAGGGAAGAAAAAAACTTTCATCAAAGACAAACTGTTCTTTGTCAGGAAGAAATCTTCCTTCCTTAAGGAAAATTCTGTTCTCCATCAGTAAGAAATTTTCATTATCCGAGAGAAACTTTTCTTCATCGAGGGGGAAAAGCGCTGCTTCGCCCAGAAAATAAACTTTTCATTAGGTGGGAAAGGTTTTCTTTTCTCTAGAGTGACTGTTCTGCGTTAAGTAGAAGCTCTTCTGCGTCAAGCGGAAACCTTCTTGATAAGGAGAACTTTTTTTGTCAAGCATAAAACTTACTTTGTGAACAGAAAATCTCTTTGTTTTCCTTTTTTTCCCCCCGCGAAAACTTGTATGTTGTCAACCAAACATTTCTTAGTTCAGACGAAACTTTAATTCATCGATCGAAAACTCTTCCTTGTCATGCAGAAACTTTTCGGTGTCCAAGAGCAACTTTCCTTTGTGAAACATTAAAGCTTCTTCAACAGAAAGAAACTTATTTTTCGTCGAAGAGAAACTTCATTTCTACAAGGATTTTCTTCAAATCAAAGCTTTTTATTCGGCAGCTTCACACACACACACACACACACACACGCACACACACACACACACACACACACACACGCACGCACTCGCGTGCGCGAGCGCATATGCGCATGCGCATGTGCGCTCCTCTGTGTGTGTGTGTTTGTGTGTGTGTGTGTGTGTGTGTGTGTGTGTGTGTGTGTGTGTGTGTGTATACTGGGAAAACTGGACTGACCTAACAGAGGCAGGGTGGCTAAAGCAGCAGCGACGTGGGTGTTGAGGTGAATAGGGGTAGTAAGAGGTAGGACACTGGTAGGAGGGGGCAGTTTTGAAGGGGGGGGGAGGACATAGGATGAGTGATGTAAGTACAGACAATGGATGGTTTTGTACATTAAATCCGAGAGTAATGAGACGTGGTTCCTCTTTGGCGTTCTTCCGGTGTTCCTTGGAAACAATCTGTTGTTTGGCAAAAATTGAGAACGGGAATGCTTGACAGAACTCTCTCTCTCTCTCTCTCTCTCTCTCTCTCTCTCTCTCTCTCTCTCTCTCGCTCTCTCTCTCTCTCTCTCACACACACACACACACACACACACACACACACACACACACACACACACACAAATCCGCGAATACACCTGCTACTTTTAAAAGTCCCCACGACACGAGTATCTCCTAGTTTGTCAGTTTGTCAGAAACCCTACTTTCTTCTCCCCCATCCCCGAGAGAGACATTTTAGAATGGAACTCGTTTATTTCAAAAGAGAGGTGGAACGAAGTCGAAAATGAGATCATTGTTTGACTATTTTGTTAGCGCGTCACGCGTTGTTGTTGTTGTTGTTGTTTTCAGAAGCAAACAGAAAACTTTTTTTTCAATAGTTTTTCCTATCCTGTTATCAATGTTCGGTGAAATTTGACCTATGACTAGCAAATTTTGTTATTGTTCCTGTACTGTCTCAGCTTTTTTGTAATGCTCTACAGGCCTATGGTTTGTTCACGCCACGTGTTCATATTCGTCCGGCGTTTTGTTCTCAACCGTGCATGAGGTTTTCGCTGTCAGAGCTAATGTTCGTCTGTTGGTTTTGTTGACAAAAAATACAGAGGTTTCTTTTATACTAGTACTTTTTACGTTACAGGCAGAAACACACACGCGCGCGCGCGCGCGCGCACGCATTTTTCTTTGTGATCTTCCGTGCGTCTGTCTGTTTTTCCTCAAATGAATGATAACTTTCTTGAATCATGGAAACTTTCAGTACCTTAAAACACTCGTGTTGTCATAAGTCCAACAAGATTTTTCCCACAAAGACATTTTCTTAACAAAGTTCGCTTCAACAACCTTTTTTTTTCCAAATCAACATTTACCACTGAAATCGCTTACTAAATTCTCTCAGAAATACTGACGGAATCCAACAGCTATTCCATGCTCATATTTTTAACTAAGTACAGTTTCTAATCAAACCAAAGAAACAGGAGACCTATATACATGTTTAGATTCGTATAGCAGAACAGCAAAGCAAGAACCCAGCAGTGGAGGTGGATTGCCTTTGAAGGCTGCACACCAAATATCAATGCGTAAAGACCTTGCTTAAGAAATCGAGTATTTATAGACAGGCACATGTCAAGGTACATGCCAGATAGTTGCAAGCAGACAGTGTCAAACGAGCGGAAGGAATGGGACTGTTTTGGGAAGACCATCTGGCTCAAAGACCTCTCGACTTAAAATGTGACATCAGGTATGGGGTAGTTCGTGTATTTCTAGTTCGTAAATTATGTCACCGGTAGAGATTCTTAAAAACAAAAATGAATGATGGGTGGGCATTATTCGTTTGAACCGCTATCATTTCAATGTCAAATTCTGGTTCAAATTTAAGCTATGCCTCAAATTGCTCACGTGGGTTATATTGAGATTTAATGCAAAATCCTAATGGTGTTGTGTGCCCAGAAGAGAATTCGGGTATCTCATAACCTGCACATGTCACAAGTAGTTATGTTTGCAGGTCTCATCAGAGGCATGTGGGTTTTTTCTGCCCCGACCGGCTCCTACCCAGAGTTGAGTTTGCTGCGGACTCAGTTGGGAAGACTGGGACCACACAGTCGAGTTTCATCCACTTAATGGATGCGTCTGAGAGTGTTGCTCAAATTTCCTGACCAACACTGCAGGTGCCTGTATCTCTCGGGCCTGGTTGACACCGGGATATATTATGAAAGGAAGCGTAGAAGTACAGCCCTGTCATGTGTAGTCTCAGACCGAAATGGAAATCCGTAGCATCATCTTAATCATCCTCATTCTCATCGATCAGCATAAAAAAAAAAAAAGTCAAATTCTGTGGCCCTTCATGCCCTGCTCTCATGGTGACCTCAGTTCGATGTCTCTCCCACGTCTGTGGTCTTGGTTTGGTTTCCGTCGGGGTCACCGGTATCGGCGAGTCCATGGGGGCTGTCGTTGGACGGACGTGGTGGCGCCCTCCGGAGGGAGAGCTCACTCACGCCAGCTCCGCGACTAAGCAATTATTGTCGTCAGTATGGGGCTTAGTAGGTGGTGTCCTGCGTATGTTAGATCAGAAGGACAGGCGCCACTGAACACCACCGAAGTGACTCGGCAGCAGTGCAGTGTCTCCTCCGGTGGGTTGCCTCTTGACGACTTGACATTGACTGCTCCCTGTGGATTGCCGGTGCCGGGGCTGCGGCGGGGCCGACCGGGCTGTGGCTGTGGACGGGGTGTCGGAATGAGCGGCGTCGGTGCACTGCTGAGGTGGCGCAGAGGCTGGGACAGCACCAAAAAAAAAATTATATATATTGCAGGTCTCTCAGGCATCATGGGAATCGCTGTGTAGACCAGAGAAGCGTTTCAGTGAGGCGAGGTGGTGAGAATCATCGCTTTTTTTAGCAAGTGTCAGCGTTTCATAGCACACCCTAGTAGCGAGCGCGGCTAGGAATTGGATACACTGTTTGGGGGCTCTCTCGCAAGCGAGAGAGAAATGGCCGGCAGTTGTAACGTCTTGTGACTGGTGCATGAACATTTGTGACGGCCTCTAATTGATACATAAAACGGTCAAAACGGCGACCCTTCCACACCAAAGACAGCATGAAAAGTAACCGTATTGCTCATTTGATCTCCGAAGGGCCGTTTCGGTACAGGGGGTTTTTCCCCTTTTTTAACATTAGTTCTGACTCCATTTCCCATACAGTTGACATTATAAACCGAGACATTGTGAACGCACGCATAACAGTCCTTCACACATGTAAAAATCCCATCACCAAACCGAGGTTTCGTGTGTGAACGCACATGCATAACATCTTGCACACACGTTTCCCCTCACCAATTTCGACATGTTACAAGAGAAGACCAGTTTAGCCTTTGGTATGGAATGACATGTTACACATAGCATGCACCTTCCCGAAGATAGAATATGGCTGCCTGAATGGCGAGATTAAAAAAAAAACGGTCATGCACACAAAACTTGCCTGTCCATATAGGGAGTGTCCGCAGGAGTATCAGCCTGCGTACGCATAAGAAGATAAGAAGCTCATTTTGAATTGTCCTCCCGCCTGTTTCTCTGTACTCCCCGTCCCTCTCACACCGCTCACCACAAGAAGAAAACTTGCCACCTTGCCAGTTAACACGTCCATGAAACTCGCAAGGATTGACCACAGTCAGGACAAAAAAGCTGAGGGGGGGGGGGGGGGGGGTGGGGGGGAGCTCTGGACACTGGACAAAGACCCAACGGTCTTTCCAAGACAATCCCCAATGTCATTCCAGGGGAACCAAGAGACAGGAGAGGCGGAGGAAGAGGCAGACAGACAGCATCGCTGAGTGGACCGGGAAGGCACTTTCCTATTACCTTTACTGGTTCAGCGTTTAACAAAGCAATGCACCCTTCTTCTCGCCTCAGCCAACCCCCATACCCAACACACACACACACACACACACACACACACACACACACACACACGCACACACACACACATACGCACACACACACACACACACACACACACACACACACACACACACACACACACACGTGTGTGTGTGTGTGTGTGTGTGTGTGTGTGTGTGCGCGCGCGCGCGCGCGCGGATTTGCCTTCGTGCGTACGTTTGGGCATGCTTGTTTAAATGTAGATGCACTAACGCGTTAGGAAAGCCAGCCCTGAGGAAGCTCAATCGAAATTCTCTTTCACTAGAAAGAAAAAAAACATGATTTTAACCTTTCTCTTTGGTTAACAACTATTGGCGGAGACCATGCCACCGAAACATAACGGACTTACCCGATGATTGCCGAACAAGGTTGTCAGACATCCAGCGAGTAAGTGACAAAATCTCCGACTAGTCCTCACACTTCAGCACGCAGCCAAATACAACGACAGTGATTGGCTGTTGAAAACAAACGAGCATCACTAGACCAGTCAACAAGGGCGCTGATTCTCTTGTTTAACTCTCCAGTGTCGGACAAAGCCGGGAGTAAGCCTAAGCACACACCAAACGTAGCGAGTGTCCAAGTTGTCAGTCTTCCTTTGCTGTAATTACCTGTATTCGAGTGGCTGGGCTCTGTGAAAGGGGCAGTTTGTCACAATGTTCCCACCAGTGACAGCAATACACTACACACTCGGCAAAGCTTACGACAGGGCAGAGAGAGCGTCCAGAACGTTGTCGTCTTCGTCTGTATTTCCTGTCAGTGTTTTCTTTAAGTGGTGAGCCTAGACCATCCCATCAAGGACAGCAGGTACAATCAACGAAGCTGACGACATCTTTTGGGAAACGTCAGGTTTGTCACAGTGTTCATTAACCCAAGTCCTGCCAGTTTCCGTAAAGTGGTTAGATGGTGTGAAGGGGTGCCACACAGAATATGTCGAAAGCTGGGGGAACACACAAGGGTAGAAGATTTTGTGATGGGCGGGAGAGGGGGAGGGAGGAGTTTAAGAGTGTGAACGCCCACTCTAGGAAGAAAAAATGTGTTGTTACGAAATCCTTGTCTCTCTCGTCAAAGGGGAACTTCAAAGTTCAGAATGTCTTAGAAGATAAAAAAAAATGGGGTTTGTTAATTTCTCGACAACCAAGAGCTTTCAAAACAAGTCTGTACAAGAGACCAAGTAGCTTTAACCCCCAAAGCGTTGGGTGTCAGCTTCTGAGTCAGCAGTCCTCTGCAGACCCAAAGTCTCTGAACGCGTCTGGCACCACCATGGTTTTTTTTTTCTTTGAAAATCTCCTGAGGCTCAACCGCTTTCCATCTTTGAGAAATGCAATGCCGATTCCAGCCTGCCAAGTCCACACACGTCAGTCCATACAGCAGAAAAAGATAACTCTGGAAGAGGTTCTCCACCATGGCACCAACACTTTTCACCAAATCAAAGACACCTTCCGCCCCAACACCCTTCCCTCTCTGGGGGTGTAGTGGTCATTGCCATGGACTGAAGACTGTGAAATGGCGAGTTCGATTACCCCCCTCTTCCTCAATATCCCTGCAGACTTGGGGAGGGCGAGGGGGGGGGGGGGGGGGGGGGGGGGTCTGATGCAAAGGGCCTTTACCCATGTCTGGGTGGACTTCCAGCACAGTGCAGAGACTGGCTGAACACAAGTGCTTTCCATCCACTTCGTTGATAAATAAGTCAGTGAGAGTTGTTCCTCTGAAATGTCCTGATCGGCACTGCACGTGCACAAATTGCCCAATGGATAACGTCTAGACAGCAAGAAAATTCCTGGCTCCCAGACTCGAGCCTGGCACGGGGCGATTTTCCCCCATTGCATACTAACTCACTTCCACATCGATGGCTTTCTCACTGCATGCTCACTCTGCCCGACATCAATCTTTTCCATTGCACGCTGACTCTCCCCCTACCAATGTGTCCATTGCAAGCTCACTCTCCTCCACACTGAGCATACAAATGATTGTTGCGGTTTTTTTTCGTTTTTTTTTTTGTCTAATCGTTGAATCATGTGTATGTGTGTGTGCGTGTGTGTGTATGTGTATGTGCGTACGTACGTGCGTGTGTGTGTTTGTATGCGTGTACGAGTGCGTGTATCTGTGTGTGTGTGTGTGTGTGTGTGTGTGTGTGTGTGTGTGTGTGTGAATGCGCATGTATGCATGCAATTAGCTATCCAGCCCTGATGAAACTTAGTCAAATTCTTCCTCACCTGAAAAAAATACAAATTTTACCTCTCTCTCTCTCCATGGTAACAGCGATTGGTGGAAGCCACACACAACTGGAGCGTAACGGACCGACCTAAGGAATGCCCAACGAGGTTTACAGGCATCCAACAAGAGGGTACAACCTCACTTGAAAGTGACAACGTCTCCGACAAGCCCCCCACACTTCAGCACGCCGCCAAATACCACCACAGTGATTGGCTATTGAAAACATGCTGACATCGCTAGACCAATCAGTGAGGGGAGGACTTCCCACTGAAGTGACTCTGGTTATAACTCTCCAGTGCCGGACAAAGACAGCAGTAGTAGCTACTACAATCACCAAGCGCCGTGCACTGAGTGTGTCCAAGATGTCAGTCTTCGTTTGTTAGATTTGTCCGGCTTCCTTCGAGTAGCTGAGCGGTGTGAAAGGGGCGAAAACTTCTCTATCATCATCAACGACAGCAGTACCCTACACCCTCGGCCAGCTTACGACGGGCAGAGAGAACGTCCTGATCGTTGAAGTCTTCGGCTGTACTTCACGCCAGTGTTTCCTCGAAGTGGTGGGGCCCGATTGTCCCATCAAGGACAGCCGTACGACAGCTAAGCTGACGATACCTTTTGGGAAAGTCGGGTGTATCACAGTGCCTCGTTAATCCAAGTCCTGCCAGTCTCCGTGAAAGTGGTTAGACTGGGTGAAGGGGGTGTCAAACGGAATTCCCTTACGTTCAACATTGAGAGAACTCACAAGGGAAAGAAGATTTTTTTTTTGAAGACAGGAAGGAGAGAGAAGAGGGAGAAGGAGAGTGTTTAATGCCCCACTCTGGGAAAATGGGCCTGTGCGAAAACCTTGTCTCTCCTCTAAGGCGAACTTCCAAACTCAGAACGTCTCAGAAAGTAAAAGAAAGAAAATGGGAAGGTTTGTTAATTTCCCTGCTGAACAAGAGCTTTCAAAACAAATCTGTAACCTGTCCTCTGCAGACCCAAAGCCTCTGATCGTGTCTGGCACCGCCATGGTTCTTTGCTTGCAGTCTCCCGAGGCTGAACTGCTTTCCACCCGTGATAGCACTACACTACACGCTCAGTGTATTGTTTCCCAACGTTATATTTGCGTGAACGTCATTGACATTGTTGTGTGTGTGTGTGTGTGTGTGTGTGTGAATATGTAACATAGGCAAGGCGAAGGGAAAGTTTTAGATCACCTGCACAGGTAATGTCCAATGACAGTCTCTTTGTGCCATTTTCTATTAACGCTGGTGTCTCATTTTTTCCGTCGAAATCCTTTACTGATTTTCCATTGAGCATCTTTGTTTCATTTTCCATACCTGCTTTTGGAAGATCAGTGTAAGAAAAAGAAAAAAAAAAAGAGAGAGAGAGAGAGAGAGAGAGAGAGAGAGAGAGAGAGAGAGAGAGAGATGAGAAGAGAGAGTCTGGGGAGATGAGGGAAAAGCGATTCCCTCGACAAACTTGCCGTCACCTCAGTCGTATTCGATTACAGCAGGCACTGAACATGACTTAAAGTTGCCGAAACACGTCCCTGGGCGAGCGCTTTGGGGCTCTCCGTTAAACACGCTGCACTCTCTCTCTCTGTCTGTCTGTCTGTCTGTCTCTCTCTCTCTCTCTCTCTCTCTCTCTCTCTCTCTCTCTCTCTCTCTCTCTCTCCCCCTTTCTCTCTCTCTTGTGTGACATATCAACAAAGGTGCCTACCTTACCTTAGAGCTGACCTCGGGGCATTTTCTCGTGTGTGGCAAAGACGATGGAGTTGATTGAGTGCATGCTTACACTGGACAAAAGAAGAAGGAAGGTTGGGCGAAGAGGATAGAAAGGGGTTTGATTGATGGGGACAAACAAAACAGAAAAAGTTAGGAAAATAAAGTCGTGTGTGTGCGTGCGTGTGTGTGTGTGCGCGTGTGTGCGTGTGTGCGTGTGTGTGTGTGCGTGTGTGTGTGTGTGTGTGTGTGTGTGTGTGTGTGTGTTTGCGTGTGTGTGTATATATATAACAAAGAAACAACACATGACCAGCAATCATCAACAGGCACATATTTTATCTATATTATGATATCTGCACGCCTGCTCGGTAGACATGAAAGTTAATGAGCTGATCTTGATGGAATCAAACTTAACATTTCTTATCATATTTGTATATATGTATATAGCATCTCTTACAATACCTTTCATCAGTGTGTACAACAATAAAACTTGTAAGAAAATGTCTGGTAAGACTGAAAATACTCTTGGAAACATTAATGGCAGATTTGCGGCATTTACTATTCAGTGATTTGCTAAGCCATTGGATGGCTGGAAAGAGCTTATCAATAGTTATCGTTCTGTCCAGTTTGTGTACGCTCGTTCTTGTTATCACTCGTAAAAAAACAAAAACAGCGTTTGCCGCCGATACATGCATGCAGTCATGCATACAAATGCACGCACACGAGCAACCAAAACAGTGTGATTACATGGACCTATCACACGTGAGTAAAAAGGTCCTCCCCCCTTCCCCCCCATCCCCTCCCCCCTCTCTCTCTCTCTCTCTCTCTCTCTCTCTCTCTCTCTTCCGTTTTGTCTTGATGAATCAACGCTTTGGATGTACAAAAAAAAAGATTTTTTAAAACAAATCTTAAACGCCAAGAGAAACGTGGACAAACGAGTCACAAGACAAAACACGACGCGTTTTCGACCTCTTAGGTCTTCTTCAGGCAAGAAAACCCAAGAGGTCGAAACGCGTCGTGTTTTGTCTTGTGACTCATTTGTCCACGTTTCTCTTGGCGGTTCGCTAACATTTATTTAAGATTTGTTTAGATTTCCACCTGCAGTCGTCTCACTCACTTCGCAACTAGTTTTTTTTCTAAATTCATCGAAGAATGATAATTTTTACTTGGAAAAAAATACGTAACCGCATTCATACGAAACGAGTAAAAAGATTTGAATGTACTGACCTTTAAGCAATAAGTTATTTTAAACCATCTTTGGTATTTTTATATTTCAGCCAGTATTGAAACTATGTTACAAGAAGATTTAGATGAGGAATTCCAGACTTAAGGGACACGTTGTCTCAGGCACGAAACCTTTGACAGTGATAATTTGAAGCGCGTGTTACGGATACATACAGAAGACAAAGAAATACACTTTGTTTCATATTGTGAAGCACTTGATGTGTTTGTGACATTTTTTAAAGGCCAAAAAAAAATCATCAGGAACGATCGGCGTCGTGTATCTTGTTAGCGTCTGCAACTCAGACTGAAGAGTTACGTTTGGTTTTTGGTGGTGGTGGTGGTGGTGGGTGATGGGGGTGGTGGTGGTGGTGGTGATGGTGCTTTTTCCCACTTCTACAAAGCTTTTGAATTTTCGGAAATAGCGTGTTTTTAAAAAAAAAAAAAAACTTCTTGTTCTTTCTGTTAATTAATGCGGGTTATATTTTTCTGTATGACTGCTTATATGGCATGAAGGTCACATATCCTTCATAACAGACCGAGGTCGGTGACGAAAACATGCAAACCTCTCTCTCTCTCTCTCTCTCACACACACACACACACACACACACACACACACTCACACACACATTCATTATAATCATCACAAAACCCCTGCCTCTCCTAACATTGTTGCTGTTTTTTTTTTTTTTGTTGATGATTAGAACGATGACAACATTGTTGGTAATGAAAATAATGTTGATGATGGCACCAGCATAGACACTGATTGATGATCATGGCACCGGTGTCAGAATGATGATAATTCTGCCGCCGATGATAATGAGGGTGTGGATGAAGATGTTGACAGTAATTCTGACAAAGATGATAAGGACAACGATGACGATAATGGTGAAAATGAGAATGTTGAATCCCATTAGCACTGAAAGTAGTAATTTGCTAGGTAGAGTTTTGTCGGTGTAGTTACAATCGGTACTGTCGTGTTTTGGTTCTGGAAAGCGGGGCAATAATACCAATCACAATCACAACTATCCTTACTACAATCATCAACATCATTATCATCATATTACACTCGGCAGGTAAACATCGTCATGATCGTGATAATCACCTATAGATCAAACTTTTAACTGCACGCGAATCACAAGAAGACACGAACACAGTCTGCAACAACAACAGCTA
>JADBJO010003845.1:102500-110000 GCA_016801955.1 Conus betulinus | reverse complement strand
TGCTGCCTGGCATTTTTTTCTGTGTCTCACGTCCTTGTACAAGCTATGAAACATTGTCTGAAACATTTTTTTCCTCGAAACCTTCCCCTCCCCCCCCCCCCCCCCCCCCCCCCCCCCCCCTCCAGATCAAGAGATACGAGTGTGTGTCGAAGAGAGATCTGCTAGCAGCCGCTTGGAGATATTTGCCCACATCTTGAGACAAAGAGTTCAGACATACCGCACGGTCATACCCACACAGGGTCATTTGCGTACCAGACCTTTCATCTTGCTTAATTAAAGCGCGCGCATTCTGCAAGAAAGTGCTAGCGAGTCAATACAGAAGCACATCTGGCAGAGGTCAGATGTAAGCAGCAAGACATGATGCTTTACTGTGTACGTAAATACCTGCCCACAAACTTGTGAAACCAACCTAGTTGACGTACCTGTACCGTTACTGATCGTCGCTGTACGGGAGATGGCCTACTCAAAAGTTGCTGTACACACTCACGCTTGACTTGGTTTAGTTGCATGCGCTTCTGCTCTGCACGTGCAATTCAGTCGCTTCATTTCTGTAAATGTTTGAACTAATGATTACTCTATGTCATCGAATTAATAACTGAATCGACGTCAGTGAAATCCATTGCCAATTCGAAAGGGAAGTTTAGCCTTGCATGGGTTATCTACTCCTGATTTCGGGAAAGCGATTTCGATTGGACAATTACAAGCGACGTTGGTAGGAAAAGATCAGCTGACTGTTCTGATCTGTCGACCATCTGCTCGCAGTACTGTGGACAAGTGCGACCGATGCCCGTCAAGCCCCGACACTTACTAGTCTGCGGTTTCACTGACTGCAGTAGAGCCAGAATCAAACCGCTTACGCAAAACGGCTTCTGGTGCTTTCAAAAGCGGCTCGGACCTCGCTTACTGCTGAAACAAAATGGCGGCTATTCACACAGTGTATCTTTGTTGGGATGATTCATTCTCCAACATTGCGGTGACGTTCGTGACAGGCACCAATAAATCGTCCTAAGCACGCGGCTACGATACTTTCCTGTCCCTGTTTCATAGTTTGTCACTTCGAACTGATTCAGGGCACTCACATTCTAAAGGTCAAGTCCCAAAGTTTCTCGTACCAATCAAAATGAAGTTCGTAATATAATAATATTTATAAACAAGAGACAAAGACAGAAACCCAAAACAAAAAAGAAGCTATCTAGGTTCTATTTCACACATAAATGAAGTCTGAACTAGTTTCTAATACACACATAAATGAAGTCTAAGGACATCCACGCTGTTGGTTCGGATGAGGAATTTGCACAGGTCCTCGATGCCAGGCGCCTAAAACTCAACCTGCCACGAGCAAACGAGACTGAAGATTGGGAGAAACTGGATGCAAAAATCGTCCAAAGACTCGATGCACTGATAGGGAAAAAGCACCCTGGAACACAAACTAGCCACATATGGGGACATTGTGTATGCCACATGTAGAGACGCCTATGGAGCAAAACTACCTAAAGAGAAAACACCTCCAAAGAAATCCAGACGCCAAGAGAGATGGACAAGATCAGGGTCCAAAAGAAAAACCTCAAGAAGCAAATGAAGACTGCACTGCCAGCTGAAAAACAAGGCTTGGAAAAACTCTGGGAAGACCTGAAAGCAAAACACAGCGCCCTCAGCAAAGCGGAAATCTGCGAGGAAGAGGAAAAGCAAAAAGAAGAAGACACAAGAGCGTTTCTTCAGAGACCCTTCCAGTTTGCCAGAACTCTGTTCGAGCAGCCAAAATCTGGGTCCCTAAGTGTGGACAAAGGAGTTCTTGAGCAGCATCTGAGGAAAACATACTCTGACTCACAGAGCAAAGCACCACTCGACATTCAAGGTCTGGTGTGGCCAACCAACCCTGAGGAACAGTTCAATGACAAGCCTCCAATGTTGGCGGAAATCAAGAAGGTGGTCGACAAAGCCAGAAATCATCACCAGGGCCAAACGGAATACCTTACCAGCTGTACAAGAAATGTCCCAGCTGTACAAGAAATGTCCCAAGGTGCTGGAGTGGCTCCACAGGCTGCTGCGATCAGCTTGGAGAAATCAGAAGATCAGCAGCCAGTGGATGACGGCAGATGGTGTGTACATCCCCAAAAGAGCAAAACTCAAGTGACATCAGCCCAGTTCAGGCCAATATCACTACTGAACGTCGAAGGGAAAATCTTCTGCTCTGTCATGGCAGCAAGGCTGACCAAGTAACTCATGGAAAACAAGTACTTGGATGTGTCAGTCCAGAAAGGTGGCATTCCCAGGCGTGGCTGGCTGTGTAGAACACGCCACAATGATCTGGGACGCAATCCAAAGAGCAAAAAACAGAAGAGACCTGGACCTGTACGTAGTGTGGCTTGACCTGGCAAACGCATATGGATCTGTACCCCATGAGATGATACAGTTGGCTCTTAAGATGTACCATGTGCCAAAGAACATCCGCGACATGCTCAAGAAGTACTTCAATGGCTTCTCAATGCGCTTCTCTACCAAGGAGTACACAGCAGACTGGATCAACCTGGAAGTGGGCATTGCAATGGGTGTGCCATTTCCCCAAATACTGTTCGTGTTGGCAATGGAAGTCATCTTGAAAGCAGCAACAAGCAACACAAGACAAACAGACTTTCGCGACGGATACAAGATGCCCCCTCTCAAGGCCTTCATGGATGACACTACAGTGATTTCATCCAGAGAAGACGAGACACGTCACGTGCTGGAGAGGCTGGACGACATAGTTGCCTCATCCAGAATGAAGTTCAAGCCAAAGAAATCGCGGAGTCTCTCACTGAGAAAGGAAAAGTGGCCGAATCTGTGGTCTTCAGTGTTGCCAACCAGACCATTCCAACGGTAACAGAAGAGCCAGTCAAGAGCCTTGGAAGATGGTATGATGATACGCTGAAAGACACACGAAGAGCAAAAGAAACCAAACAGATGTCGGAAGAAAGCTTGGAGACCATTGACCAGTGTGGGCTCCCTGGCAAATACAAGATCTGGTGTCTGCAGTTCATGCTGATACCAAAGCTCTATGGCCTCTGATGATATACGACATCTGCACCAGCATAGTGGAGGCAATGGAATCCAAAATCAACAAGTTCACAAGGAAATGGCTTGGTGTCCCACCCTGTCTGACTGACATAGCGCTATACTGTCGCCAGCAAAGCTGAAACTACCACTGAAATCCATCCTGGAGGAATATAAAGCAGGGAAGATCAGACTTCAAAGCATGCTGGAGGACTCAGGAGACAAGGTGGTTTGAAGCAATCAAGCCCCAGCTGAAGACAGGCAGAAAATGGAAAGTTCAAGAGGCGATGGATTCTGCAAAAGAAAGTCTCAAGATCAGAGAAATAACAGGACACACACAGACCAACAGACAAGGACTGGGGGTGACCAAAACTGAATGGTGGTCAAAGGCCAAAGGAAAAGCCAAGAGAGACATGATGATTCAGGAGATGAGAAAAGAAGAAGAAGACCAAAAAAGACTCCAAAAAGCAGTCCAGCAGAGCCAGCAAAGGCAATGGACAACGTGGGAGAATGCACTCCAAAGAAGTCTCACTTGGAATGACATTTGGCACATGGCCCCTCTCAGGATCAGCTTCATTCTCAGATCTGCATATGACCTTCTGCCCTCAAATGCAAACCTGGTGAAGTGGGGAAAAACAGACGATCCTTCATGCCCCTTTGCCATGAAAAACAAACAGTGGAGCATGTCCTAAGCTCATGTAAAGTAGCCCTGGCTCAAGGAAGGTACACATGGAGGCACAACCAAGTGCTCAAAGAGATTGTACAAGTAGTCTGGGCTAGTACCAACACCACAAAAAGGGAAATCAGGACTCCAAAAGCACCCGCAACATTCTTCATGGCAGGAGGCAGCGAATCATGGCCAAGAACAACAGTGCCACTCGGAACATGCAGGCAGAGTCTGCTGGACGGGGCAGATTACTGGGAGTGCACAGCAGACCTCCCAGAATGGAATAGCCACCCATAGATTATCAGCAAGAGTGGCATGAACCAGACATAGTAGTACACTCTCAGTCAACCAAACAGCTGATCATGATCGAACTCACGGTGCATATGAGAACAGAATGGAGGCAGCTCAAATCTACAAGACTGAAAAGTATGCTGATCTGGCAAACAGCCTGAGGAGAGAGGCTATCAGGTCAAAGTCCTCACTGCAGAAATGGAGCTAGGGGGGTTTGTGGGAACGTCTGCATACAGCCTCATGAAACAGCTCTCATTGCAGGGAGGGAAAAAACCAGAGCCCTGAAAGCAATGGCAGAAGCGGCAGAGAGGTGTTCAAGTTGGATCTGGTCAAGGAGGAACAAAAGTGAACTTCATAAGGCTTAACTTTCCTACAAATATCAGGTGTCCCTGTGGCTCAGTGGTTAGTGCAAGAGTCATTAAGTGGAAATGAGCATGTCCAGAAGGGCATGGGTTCGAATCCAGCCATGGCTCATCCCAAGATGGGAAAAAAGGGGCAGCAGAGGGACATCCGGAGTCATGAACCGGGTGTGCCCAACCCCCCTAGAGTGTCAGGAGATAAGGGCCGAAACACTCGCTTGAAGGGGCTTCTCTCCACGAGTTTCTTTTCTACTAAACTATTTAGTTTCTAATGCACTCAAGACCATGTTTAAGCTGTACATTCTCCACTTCAAACAAAAATGATGTTTACACTTTCAAGTTGCTAATTCACACGAAAAGAAAACTGGCAACATCTAGTACAATTTTAATTTCTAATTCAAACAAAAGCTAAATTCAAACGATGTTTCTAATTCACACAAGACGCTATTTACCCGTTTTTCTAATTCACACACAAAGAAAATTTAAAGCATCTCGTTTCTAATTCACACAGAGACAAAGATTACATTATCTAGTTTTCAATTCACAAGGAGATGAAATCTAGTTTCTATTTCACATCATGACAAAGT
This sequence comes from Conus betulinus, assembly GCA_016801955.1. NCBI lineage: Eukaryota > Metazoa > Mollusca > Gastropoda > Neogastropoda > Conidae > Conus > Conus betulinus. Next base: position 105,066 of record JADBJO010003845.1, on the reverse strand, counting down.
TAAAATATATAGTTTCTTACTCACACAAAAAAAACCAAATTTGAAGGTGTAGTTTTTAATCCACAAGATGAACGCCGCAGTTTCCAATTCGATAAAGACAAAGTCTAATTTCTTTAGGTTCTAATTCACACGAAGACGAAATTTAAATTTTCTAGTTTTAATTCACATAAGACGATGTTCATGACTTTCTGGTTGCTGAGGACAAAGTTTAAAGGTATCTAGTTTCTAATTCACACGGAAAGAAGTTTATACTATCTAGTTTCTATTCACATGGAAAGAAATTTACACTATCTACTTTCTGATTCACATCAGAACAAGTAAGGTATTGGTTTCGACTTGCCACGAACACGTAGTTTCAACTATTAAGTTTCTAATTCACGTGCAGACGAGTTTTAAGAGCTTTTTGACAATAAACATTTCTGCGCGACACAGATTGTATAGAAGTGAATTCCAGACGGTGGGTGTGTGTGCGTGCGTACACACACACACACACACACACACACACACACACACACACACACACCGCACGCACGCACGCACGCATACACACACACACACACACACACACACACACACACACACACACACACGCTTGTTTGTTTTTTTTTAAGTATGTTTTGTGGTGTTTCTGTGAGCACTGATGTGTTTAATCTTCCGGTATCATTTGTCCATGTGTTGTTGTGTGTGAAGTCACACAAGCCACCACGGTCAAGTTCTCATTGTGAAATAGCACAGTTACTCTGAGTTCTGTTTTAAGAAATGGATCGCGCCCCCCCCCCCCCCCCACCTTAACCGCATCCCCCTATCCCTCACCCACCCCCCCCCCCCCCAAAAAAAAAAAATCCATACCAGACATAGGCCAAATATGTGTGTCGCCAGACGAGTGGAAGTTGTCTCGATGTCACGAAAAGCCTGTCGATGAAAATCATCCGGCGCGTCTTTGAACATGCCGACTCCTTCAGCTTCAATCTGTTCTTTCGTTCCCTTCATGACACCGGTGGGCATGGTGGGACAATCATACAATGCGTTCCCAAGTCTCGCGGGCTGAGCCAGGATCAATGATTGAGCCCATGTTCCGTCTCCGTGTCTGGCATCTCATCACAGCTACAGACAGCTTCTTGTTCGGGTAACGATGGCAATAGTTGTTATCCGACCGTCTTCAATCGATTTCAACAGGGTGGCCCAACAAAGGGGGGGGGGGGGGGGAGGGATGCTGTATACCTGCACGACAGATTTGAACTCTTCATCTGTTTCGTAAAACACGCGCTGAAACTGCGCGAAGTAAAAATTATGGCTGCGCGCGGATTTAGTTACAAGGCTTTCGTTGCTGAACGTTTCTGTTTATTTGATAGCCCCCATCCCCACCCCCCTACTCCTCTCTCTTCTCTCACACACACACACACACACACACACACACACAAGCTCGCGCTCATCAAAGACTGCGCTCACTTGAAAACTGTGATTTTCTGCCTTATCTGACATGTTTCCTTCCATAGATCAAACACGGCGCGAACACAGGAAAGATGACGCCATGTCATTAGAAAGGAAGTGGCGCGGCCATCCAATCAGCATGCCCTTGTCAACGCTCTTTAAGCTCAGAAACCTTAACGAGTATTCTGAAGCCCATCTGAAACTCGAACACTTTCAAAAACACTCTCACCTTTTTTTTTTTTTTTTTGGGGGGGGGGGAGCGGGGAGGAGAGAGCGGCGTCGGGGGGGCGGTAGAGGAAGGTCGGGAGTGGGAGAGTGGGTGTATTTAGCAGTAGTCGGGCAGAGATGGGGGTGGGGGCAGAACGTGGTGAGGCTGGAGGCTGGCGGTGGGAAAGCATTCGGGGTTGTTTTACATGATGTAGTGCGCGGCATTAATCACAATAAATACATACAGAATAGATACACGTCTCCTGGATGTTTTTGAACTGTTCGTTCTCTCCGTGCTTGTAGAGGTGTTTCTTTCGGGTGGATTTTTTTTTTTTTTTGTTTTTTTCCTTTTTTTTCTCGCTCGCTTTTTCCCCCTTTCTCTCTTCTTCCCCCCCCCCCCCCCCCCCCCCCTTTTTGTTTCCTTGCTTGTGTTATCTTTACAAGGTGGTTCTGTTTTCATGTAAGTCTGTTTAGTAGTTGTTTATGTATCTATTTGTCAGCACGATGATGATGATGATGATGATGATGACGATGCTGCTACTGATGATGATGATGATGATGTTGACGATGATGATGTTGATGATGATGACGATGCTGCTGTTGCTGCTGCTGATGATGATGATGATGAGGAGGAGGAGGAGGAGGAGGAGGAGGAAGAGGAGGAGGATATAATGATGATGATGATGATGACGATGACGATGACGATGCTGCTGCTGCTGCTGCTGCTGCTGCTGCTGCTGCTGCTGCTGCTGCTGCTGCTGATGATGATGATGATGATGACGATGATGATGACGATGCTGCTGCTGATGATGATGGTGATGATCATGATGGTGATATGATGATGATGATGATGATGATGATGACGATACTAATGATGATGATCATCATCATCATCATCGACATCATCATGATGGTCACGATGATGTCG
>JADBJO010003845.1:90000-97500 GCA_016801955.1 Conus betulinus | reverse complement strand
GAGTATGCGCCCGCGCTCTTCTATATCTGAATGGGTGAGTGTACGCGTGGTTATGCTGACCCACAACTCCGTGACATTACGTTCTGTTCAAGTTCTCAACATTTTCTTACATCAAGACATAATACTCGATTATCTTTGCGCGTCATCGTCATGCCGTGCGAGTAATCGCCCCTTTTTGGCATGAAAGAGCGCCATCTGTGCAATTCCAACAATAATTTGCTGATCCCGCTTTTGATCGACGTCGTGTCATAGCTGTACGTTGCCAGCTTCCATATTTCTCGTCCATCGTTAATTATCCTGCAGCAGCAAATGCTTTTGACGTAAGCCAGGTATAAAGAAGGGCAGCGTTTAAAACAAGAGCATCAGATGTAATCACAAGTCTTTAACACGAACATAATCATTTCTCTCTCCGATTTTTTTTGTCTCCTTTAATCTTCCCTGCTCCATCTTCAAAGGCATTATTTTCACGCGCTCATTTCGATTCTCAAATTAGACACACACACACACACACACACACACACACACACACACACACACACAAGCATGCACACACACCGCGCGCACGCACGCACGCACACACACACACACACACACACACACACCACACACACACACACACACACACACACACGCACGCACACACACACACACACACACACACACACACACACACACACAAGCGAGCGAGCGCGCACACACACACACACACACACACACACACACTCTCTCTCTCTCTCTCTCTCTCTCTCTCTCTCTCTCTCTCTCTCTCTCATAGGATCATAAGAATCACGTCAAAAATGCAGGAGTCCACGGACAGCTACTAGTGTCACGTCTCCGCTAGATCACCCACCAAACAAGACCCTGCCCTACGACTGAGTCAAAAGAGTAGCGCAGGATTCTTCCTAGTTTTAACTGAACCTGGGCAGGAAGCTAATCGTAATATGGTTCAGACACTGTAAAATCTGGTAAAATATCGGAACTCATTGCAAAAGAACTGATTCAAGGTAAAATCATCTTAATCATATTCGCAGTCACATATCAAAGACAAGAAACGACACAGAGACCAGCCGCCGTGGCGAAGTGGTTAGCGTCGTGGACTCGGGATGGGAGGTCGTGGGTTCGATTCCCAACAGAGCCATGTGGGATTTTTTCTGTCCCAACCAGCTCCTACCCAGAGTTGAGTTTGCTGCGGACTCAGTTGGGAAGACTGGGACCACACAGTGGAGTTTCATCCACTTCATGGATGCGTCTCTGGGCCGGCCTGTTGCTCGAATTTCCTGATGAAAACTGCAGGTGTCTGTATTTCTCGGGCCTGTTTGACATCAGGATATAAGGTACAGCCCTGTCATGCAGTCTCAGACCGGAATGGATATCCCTAGCATCATTCTCATTCTCAACGTGCAGCCTTTAAAAAAAAAAAAAACAGAAAGACTCAAATTATGTGGCCCTTCGCGCCCTGCCTTCATGGCGACCTCAGTTTCGATGTCCTCTCCACGTCTATGGCCTTGGTTTGATTCCGTCGGGGTCCCCGGTATCAGCGAATTCATGGGAGCTGTCGTTGAACGTACGTGGTGGCGCCCTCCTGAGAGAGAGTGAGAGAGAGCTCATGCCAGCTCCGCAACTAAGCAATTATAGTCGTCAGTAGGAGGTTCAGTAGGTAGTATCCTGAGTATGTTGGACCAGAACAGGCACTATTGAACACCACCCAAGTGGCTCGGCGGCAGTGCGGTGTCTCTCCTCCGATGGGTTGCCCCTTGACAACTTGACATTGACAGCTCCCCCATGGATTGCCGGTGCCAGGGCTGCGACAGGGCCGGGCCAGGCTGTGGCTGTGGACGGGGGTGTCGAAATGATCGGCGTGGGTGAAATGCCACTAAAAATGGTTCAGAAGATGGGACAGCAAGCAAAAAAAAGAAAGAAAGAAAGAAAGAAAAACAGAGACCATCTGCTTTTTCCAGCTCATACGTGAATAAACGCACACAACAGGAAAGTTGGTTGGGGATGATGAAATGAAAGGATACATGTGGGAAAACTGAGAGAGAGAGAGACAGAGAGAGAGAGAGAGAGAGACAGAGACAGAGACAGAGAGAGACAGAGAGAGAGAGAGAGAGAGAGAGGGGAGGCGAGGGAGGGGACATGCTGTACAGGTGGGACAAACCTGACAGGGAGGGGCGCATGCAGATTTTGTTTGCATAACAAACAATCTAATGACGTTGAACAAGCGCCAAGTCAGTGCGCGACATAGCAGCATTTTGTTTAAGGAGGGGGATTGGGGAAGAGGGGGGGGGGGGAGTGGAAATGGAAATGGAGTTGATGAGGAACTGACTGGGGAAGAAGGGGCGGTAAAGATAAAAGAGAGAGAGAGAAAGTGGAGCGGGGGGGGGGGGGAGGCAGCAAAGTGGATGTTTCAAGCCAAAAGAGGGGATGTTTCACGGGTGGGGAGGGGGAGAAAGAAAGGGGGAGGAAAAGATGGATGTTTCAAGAGGGGGGAAGGAGGAAAGAAGGAACGGAGACGAAGGCATTTACAACAGGTGGGGAGGGGAGGGGGAGGGGGGCAAAGAAAGAAAGAAAGGAAGGAAGGAAACAAACGAACAAACAAAAGAAGGAAGGAAGGAAGGAAAGGAAAGAAAGAAAGAAAGAAAAAGTGTACAGAACAGTTTTTTTGATGAGAAACGACGGGACAAAAACAAAACAAACAAACACAAATCAAAGAACACAGAACCAGAGCGGCAGCATGCATGGCACCTGCCTGCTGTTTGCTGCTCACGTGGTGTGAAAGCCGACGTTGGGGGATTCCAGTGATCGGAGCATCACAAGAGAGCAGTAGACGGTGTCCGGTCTTGCCCGGCACTGATTCGCTGTTCTGCCCGTGTTTGGAGGCCTTGTATGGGGTTCAATTGTCCTGTGATCTCTCTCTCTCTCTCTCTCTCTCGCTCTCTCTCTCTCTCTCTCTCTCTCTCTCTCTCTCTCTCTTGTCTTCTTGTCTGTTCCCCATCCCCCTCTCTCTCTCATGTCTCCGTGTCCGTCTTGTCTACCTGTTTGGGTTTGTTTTTTTCATCAATGTTGGGGGCTGACAGTAATTGGGGTGGCATCCTGGATATAAAACAGACAGAAACAGAAACAGGCACAGACAGACAGAAACAGACAGACACAGACAGACACAGAGAGACTGAAAGATAATTTCAGATGTAAAACTAGAATGCAGTTTGACGACTTTTTTTTTTTACGCAGATAAATCGACAATTGTTTTGATGAGAGTTCATGCCTACAATACAAATACAAAAGGAAAAATGTCAATTCGAAATGATTTGAGTTCCATTTCAGGAAAGGAAAGCATCGTGCTTTGAAAGGAGAACTAAGATGAAAAAACGGATCATACAAACGGATTAAGGAAAACAAACAACAAACAAAAAAAAACAAGACGTGAAACGTACACACGCAAGTGGACAACACAATCAGAGAGAAACAAACAAATTCAATCAGTATGACATGCAAAGAGAACTTATAAAGAAACAAACACAATTCGTAACTTCTAAAAAAAAAAAATGAAATGTAAAATGTGTACAAACACACAAGCAAAAAATAATACCAACCAACAAGCAAAAATAAACTAAACAAACGGGGAATTAAAATTCAGCAAGCACAAAAATTACAATACCAATGTAACAAAAAAAAACCTTGTCTTTAACGCGGAAATCAAACAAAATTCAAAACAACGCTGGCCTATTATTTATTCTTCTCTACAAAACAATTAGAGCAAGCTGTCAGTATTCTCCTCTCTCTCTCTCTCTCTCTCTCTCTCTCCTCTCTCTCTCTCTCTCTCTCCTCTCTCTCTCTCTCTCTCTCTCGTGCACAGTGTATAAGACGAAGCGATAACATGCGGACGCCTGCCAGCTCACACATGGAGCAACACACACAAACACACAAATCAAACCTTGTTCTGTGGCTGACGATGTGCAACCGAGTCATGATTTTTGACTCCCGTGTGCGAAGTCCCTAAGGGATAAACAACTTCAATGGCAAAACATCCGTGTTAATTAGCTCCGTTTGAATTGCTAATCACTCCGGATTCTAGATGAGTTCCAACTGTGAACATTGCAGTTACTTTTATGATGTGCCATGCTTTCACCGTTGTTGATTAGGTTAGGAGGTCGGTGCTCTGTTCCAGTTGTTTTCTCTGTTAGGTTGAGAGAACAAGAAGCAATGTCGCCATGCACCCGAGAGACGTCAACGCTTCAAACAAGGATTGGCAGTGAGACGCCACATTGCCTCCTAGCACTAATATTTGGGAGGGGGGGGGGGGGGGGGGGGGGGGGGGTATTATTAACGCAGTAATGAAAATGATATAGGAAACAACCCCCCAGACCGCAAAACAACAGCTTTCATCAGACCTGCCTGACCACTGACCATCACAGAGCCAGCACAGGAAAGACTTGAAGAGGGATTGTTGTGCAATTTCTCACTATAAAAAAAATACGTTTTTATAGACTGTTGGGACTTACACGATGTTAAAAATAAACACCTTCCCGCAGAATCTATGCAAATCTTGTTCAGAGATTATGTCCTACCTGATATGATTGTAGAGGTTCTGAAAGAGATTAGTAGTACTCATCTGATCTAAGATTTTATGGAAGAAAGATTTTGAGCAAGTTTTTTCGTTTCAGCGACCATTTTCCAAACATCTGTAATCTGTGTAAGGAACTGATGTTGGTGAGATGACAGCCCTAATGGCACCTCACGATCAGCTAGGCTATCAACATGAATAGAATCAAATCCATAACGATAACGATGAGGTCGACCCCTCCCTCCCCCCCCCCCCCCCCCCCCCCCCCCCCCCCCCCCCCCCCCAAACATTCAGATAAAAGTCAAGTTCCTGCAGATGCCAATAACTGTGCTTTCCATGTCAGATACAGCAAAAGATTTATTGTTTACAATACATTCTATTGTTGTGCCAAATGTAAGAACGTATCAACAACCCAACTTAGACATTCACAGTGTGTGGTGCCCAGATGTATATTTGGCATTTCTGGCTCAAAATTATCGTGACATTGTTACACAAAAAAAAACACAGAGATGCCTGTTTATTATGTTCACTTTGCCAAAGGAGAGAGAACAAAAATTATGATCATCTTGAAGTCTCCTACTGGGTACAGTTTAAGAGGGCAAAACATTTTATGAAGATGCAAGTGAGATTAGATTGCTGAAAGGCCTCATGGCATATACGCAGGAACGAAAAAAAAAAAAGTTCATCTCTACAAAATATTCAGAATGCGTTCTAGTTTTGCCTTAAGTATTTTTCCGGTGGTAGTGATGGTGATTGTGATGATGGCGACACAGACGAAGATGATAATGATGATGATGTGATGATCATAATGATGATGACGATAATAACAGTTGTGGTGGTGGTGGCTGGGATGGTGGAGGTGACATGATGATGATGATGATGATGATGATGATGATGATGATGATGATGATGAGCATCATATTCAAGACCTTTTGAATCTCAAGAACAAAAATATTACTAACATGATGAAGAAACATCAACACTATGGAGAAGAAAAAAAAGCGAGAAGCGAGAAGCTGTCTAAGTGGGGACTACAGGCAGCCAAATCCCAGGCAATTCCATCATCTTACTGATTGCCTGCCTGACCTTTCATCAAAGACGCCTCCATCCCGCAGTGAAACCAGTCGGTGCAGTCTGTGTGCATGGCAAGATACGGGGGCTAAAAGTTCAAGTCACAGCCGGTGTGTGTGTGTGTGTGTGTGTGTGTGTGTGTGTGTGTGTGTGTGTGTGTGTGTGTGTGTGTGTGTGTGTGTGTGTGTGTGTGTGTGTGTGTGTGTGCTCGAATATGTACGTGCGTGTGTACATGTATGCATGTGTGCGTGCGTGCCTAAGGCAGAGAGAGACAAAAGGCAAACAGGGCGAGGTTGAGAGTGAGTGAGTAAGGAAGGAAGAGGCAATGGAGACAAAAGGAGAAAAAAAAGAGACAGAGAGAGAAAGTTTACAGTGGGTTTGATGGAGTAAAGGATGGACACGGACAGACAAACAGACAGACAGTCAGAGAAATAGGCTGAGGTAGAGATGAAGGAGATAGACAAACAGACAGACAGACACAGAGACTTCAAGGACAGTGGAAGGAGACCAGAGGAGAGATAAACAGGGAAAGACAGGGAGAGAGAGAGAGGGAGACAACGGAGGGAAAGCGCAGGGTGCAAGGGTAGAAAAATAAGAATTAACACACACACACACACACACACACACACACACACACACACACACACACACACACACAAGGGAAGAGACAGACAGTTGCAGACACACATAAAGAGAGAAAAATGGGGAGGAAGGAGATGGAGGAGGAGGAGGAGGAGGAGACGGACAGGGAATAAAGAGCAAAGAGTCAAGCGAGTCATAACTGATCGAAAGCAAAAGGTCTCCGGGCAATAAATGTCTTTTTGCGATCGAGAACATGAAACAGTCGGAGAAAACAAACATGAATCGTTTTGATGGCTTACTCCACGCAGCCTTCTGTTTCTAACGGTTGCTTTCTCTTCCACATTCATTTTTTTTGCTTCTGTTAAAACCATACAGTCACAAGATTCTGAGTTTTCCCAGTGTGTGTGTGTGTGTGTGTGTGTGTGTGTGTGTGTGTGTGTGTGTGTATGTGTGTGTGTGTGTGTGTGTGTGTGTGCGCGCGATCAGACCACCCTTGTTTGCAAGACGCTGCACTACGATTGAGTCCAAAACTTTGGTGCAGTATACTTTCCTAGTCTTAATGAACTTTAACAGACACTATCACAATGTGATTCAGGAACACCGTAAAAAAAGGTAAAGGTAAAGAGATCGGAACTCGTTGCAAAAGAACTGAATTCACACACACACACACACACACACACACACACACACACACACACACACACACACACACACATAATTTCGTCAGTACATTTTCGGTAACATATTAGAGACAAGAAACAACACAGAGACAATCTGCTTTTTTGTGATTCATGTGTCAATAGATGCACACCACCATAAATATTGGATGGTGGAATGAACAGGGCATATAGGACAAACTGTGAGGGAGGGGGGTGTGGATTTGTTTTGCATAACAATCTAATGCTGTTGAACAACAGCTGAGTCAGTGCATGATGTAACAAGATATTTTTCAAGGAAGGAGGAGGATGGGAAGAGTAGGGGAAATGGAGGTAATGAGGGACTGAGTGGAGAAGCTGCTGGGCGGTAGAGATAAACAAAAAAAAAAAGAAAGGGGAGAGGGGGGGGGGGGCCGATTGTGGAGAGACCCACCTCAGACAGATGTTTGATGAGAAAGAAAGGGGGAGGAGCGGAGAGAGAGAGAGAGAGAGACAGAGAGAGAAAAGAGAGAGAGAAAGAATGTACTACAGGAAGAAAGAAGGGAACAGGAAAGAAGGAAAACAAGGAAGAATACACAACAGCTTTTAAGAGAAAGAAAAGGAAGAAAAACGAAAACCAAAATCAAA
>JADBJO010003845.1:77500-85000 GCA_016801955.1 Conus betulinus | reverse complement strand
AGACGTTTTACCATGTGCCACTGGTGGCCATGAAGAAGAAACACTATGTGTGTTTTAGCATGTGCCACTGGTGGCCATGAAGAAGAAACGCTATTGTGTTTTACCATGTGCCACTGGTGGCCATGAAGAAGAACGTTATTGTGTTTTACCATGCGCCACTGGTGGCCATGAAGAAGAAACGCTATTGTGTTTTACCATGTGCCACTGGTGGCCATGAAGAAGAAATGCTATTGTGTTTTTACCATGTGCCACTGGTGGCCATGAAGAAGAAACGGTATTGTGTTTTACCATGATGAAACACTATTGTGTTTTACCATGTGCCACTGTGGCCATGAAGAAGAAACGCTATTGTGTTTTACCATGTGCCACTGGTGGCCATGAAGAAGAAACGCTATTGTGTTTTACCATGTGCCACTGGTGGCCATGAAGAAGAAACGGTATTGTGTTTTACCATGATGAAACACTATTGTGTTTTACCATGTGCCTCTGGTGGCCATGAAGAAGAAACGCTATTGTGTTTTACCATGTGCCTCTGGTGGACATTTAGAAGAAACGCTATTGTGTTTTACCATGTGCCACTGGTGGCCATGAAGAAGGAACACTATTGTGCAGATTATGTCCATGTCCCTTTTTAAAAATGTTCACTCGTATCTTCTTCCTATATGTTGACAAAAAAAAATCTCCATAGTGTAATCTCTCACTATAACACACGCTTTTATTGTCTGTTGAGACTTACATGACGTCAAAAAATAACACTTTATGGCAGACTCCATGAAACCCATCTTCAGACATATTCCACCTGATGCGATTTTTTTTTCCTGAAAGAGAAGAATACTGTTCATTTGATTTAAGATTTTACAGAAGAAAGATTTTAAAGCATTTTTTCGCGTTTCAGACAAAAAAAAAACGGTCCTAACGATTTTTAAAACACCTTTTTTTCGGGAACCAACCTTGACGAGATGACGGCCCTGATATTTGCACCTCGCGGTTGGCTCGTACATCGATGACGTGAACTAAATGGAAACCGTAAAGATGGGGCGAAGATCGATTATTTGCATAAACGTAATTCTATGCCGACGTCGAGAATGTGACACTCATGCCTGACACACAAAGGATGTCATGTTGATAAGACTGTGTTAAACGTGTAGGAACGTAATCACAACTCAGCTTAGATACGCGAAGTATGTAATAGATATAGATTTGGCACTCCTGACAAAGATTACATTGATATCGTTACAAAATGCAAAGAGATGCCAGTTCATTATACCTACTTTGCGAAAGAAGGAAAAAGGATAAGCATTTAAGGTTTCCTATTGTGGACAATTTAAGAGCACAAAAAAAAAATTACGTGAAGATCCAGGTGAGTTTAGACTGAAATTGCTCATGGTATGTACGTAAGAACGGATTTTTAAAAACAAAAAGGTTTCCCTCAAAAAAGCGTTCAGTATGCCTTCTAGCTTTCTCTTTTTTTTAATTTTTCCTGTGGTGATGACGACGACAACAATAATGATGATCATGATCATGATACTGCGATGATGTTGAGGTGGAGGAGGAGGAGGAAGAGGAGGAGGAGAAGGACGATAATGAAAGGCTTTTTGATAAGCAGAATCAAGAAGCTGTCTAAGTGGGGACTACAGGCAGCCAAATCCCAGGCAATTCCGTCATCTTATTGATTGACTGTCTGACCTTTCATCAAAGACGCCTCCGTCCCGCAGCGAAACCGGTCGGTGCAGTCGGTGTGCATGGCAAGATACGGGGGCTAAAAGTTCAAGTCACAGCCAGGGGCCTGGTACCGTGCGTGCGCGCGCGCGCGTGCGTTTGTGTGTGTGTGTGTGTGTGTGTGTGTGTGTGTGTGTGTGTGTGTGTGTGTGTGTGTGAGCATGTGTGCATGCGTGCGTTTGCGTGCGCTTGTACACTGTGTGTGTTGTTTGTGTGTGTGTGTGTGTGTGTGTGTGTGTGTGTGTGAGTTTGGTGTGCGTGCATGCGTGCGTGCGTGCGTGCGTGCGTGTGTGTGTGTGTGTGTGTGTGTGTGTGTGTGTGTGTGTGTGTGTGCCCACGTGTGTGTATGTGTGTGTGTGTGTGTGTGTGTGTGTGCGTGCCCGTCCGCGCGCACGCATGTGTGTGTGTGTGAAAAGAGAGAGAGATCGAGATCGAGAGAGTGGGGTATACAGGAACAAACGCGACCACCTATGGCCCAACAATATGTTCTAAAGGTCAGTATATTTATTTTTCACGATTGCAACAGTAGCAATAACTGTTTCCACAGGAACACATCCATTATCACTCAATCATAACCACAGAAGAAATTATTTGCCCATACAACGACACACTTTCATGGCCGCATCTCTGCTACTAAACCTGCTCGCCACGTCCATCAATCGTGAACGCAATATCTAATCAGCAGACATGCGCATGGAATGGTTGGTTTCACCATGGCAGCACGAGTAACCTCCCTTGTTTATTATTTCAACGTCGACGTCTCCGCATCTCATTTAAAATCTCCAGACTTTAAGACAGACTCACATTCATGCCAGATAACCTTTTTTTTCCTTTTTGAAGGGTTTTTGGCGCTGCTAAGGTAACAGATCATGCATCAAACGAAAGCAAGTCTTCTTAACCCACACGTAACCTTCAGCTGGGTCTTTTTTTTTAGGGGAGGGAGGGGAGACTGGAAATATTGCATGCCAGGAAAGAAGCGCCTCTAGATATTTTTAACTGCTGTGCCTAGGTTATTCGCTGGTCGGGGTTTCTGGGGGGGGGGGGGGGGGATGGGGGGGGGGGGGGGGGGGGGGGGGGGGGGGGGGGGGGATCTTTGGGGGGGGATTGTTTTTCATGTTTTCCTCTTTTTTTTTTTTTTTCCTTTTCTTCTCTCTACTATTCTCTTTCTTCTTCTTCTTTTTTTGTTTTTTTTTTGTTTTTTTTGTCTCTCCCATTTTTCACCGTTTTCTCCAACCGAAACTGGAACTTAGATACTCTCTAGTATCCATAACAACCTCAATCTTCTAGAGAGTCCCACCTCTCTCTCCTCTCTCTCTCTATCTCTATCTCCTCTTCCTCTCTCTCTCTCTCTCCTAAGGACCACCTTTCTCCCTCTCTCTCTCTCTCTCTGTCTGTATGTTGTGTGCGCGTGTGTGGGGGTGTGTATGAGTTGGTGTGTGTGTGTGTGTATGTGTGTGTTTTTGTGTGCGCGCGCGCGCGCGCCCGTATGCTGATGTGGTATGTGCGTGTGTGTGCGCGCACGCGTGCGCGCATGTATGCTGGTGTATGTTATGTGTGCGTGCGTGCGTACGTACGTGTGTGTGTGGTGTGTGTGTGTGTGTGTGTGTGTGTGTGGTGTGTGTGTGTGTGTGTGTGTGTGTTTCTTAAGAGAGCGGACGGATGTCTGTGTAGTTTTGGTTAATGGTGTTTACCGCATGCGTTTGCCTACCTTGTGTGTGGGAGGTTTGGCTGGCCCGACACACGACTGCTAACAGACGTTTGGCTTCATGCGCACTCAAGGGGATTCAAGTCCGAGTGTAGAGTGTGAACAACTTACATTTAGTGATTATATGTTTGCGACTTCTTCAAGAAAATAACGTAGACATGTCGCAGCAGTTATCTATGACTTCCGCCGGCTTTCTATGCGTTTTCCCAGCAGGAAAAAAAAAAAAAAAAAAAACAAAGAAAAGAAAAAATTTGTCAGAAGTGCAGATGCTATGATCAAGGTAGATCCCTCTTACAACTATAACAAACACCAAGTAGGGTTAGTTTTGAATTAGAATCAGTTAGAGCGTGGTTAAGTTGGGGTGAAGTTTTGTTGACAGATGTGCAGAAAATAAAATTGTATACAACGTGCATTCACACACACACACACACACACACACACACACACACACACACACACACACACACACACATCTCTCTCTCTTTCCTCTCTCTCTCTCTCTCTCTCTCTCTCTCTCTCTCTCTCTATCTATCGCTCTCTCTCTCTTCTCTCTATCTCTCTCTCTCTCTCTCTCTCTCTCTCTCTCTCTCTCCTCTCAACTCGGCTCTCTCTCACACACTCTCACACACACGCACGTGCACACACACACCCGCACACACACACACACACCACACACACACACACTTTTTTTTTTTTACAACCGTCAACAGTCTGCCTCCACAAAAAACTCCTTTTCTCTCCTTTTCATGCTTCTTCCTCAACCTCATTACCCGCGCATCAGTCACACGGTGCGAATGGTACTAGCGCACGTGCACATGACTCGTCATTTGCCTGTTCTCATGAGTCGATTGCTCATAATTCGCCCCTTTCACGGCGATCATGTTGTAACTGCAACATCAGGCAAAAAACAACAACAACAACAACAACAACAACAACAACAACAACAAAAAAAACAAAGGACAGGAGTAATTCGATAGCAAGGACAACAGTAATGATCACTCTCTTCCGTAGCAATCACAAGAAGGAAGGGAGGGGGTGGGGTATAACCCAATATTTTTTTTTAAAAGAACAGAACGATTACTATATTCTTTTACTGCCAGCGTGTTCCCATAAACGCCACTGTGCGTTCTGGCGCGTATGATCTAACCTACTTTTGAATACTCTCGGCGTCGTTGTCCCTGAAGGCACGCCTGTTTTGTACAACGAAACTCCCGGTGCGCAACTGAAGCGACGAAAATATGGTCCATCAAAGGAGCAAAAGCTTGGGGGAAAAAAAAAAAAAAAAAAAAAAAAAAAAAACTTGGACAACTCCCCGGCTCTTTTTCAAAACCAGAAATGTGGATAAGCTTTTTTTTTCTCTCTCTCTCTCTCGTCCAGTATTATTATTGCAGCCCATCCGGACTGTCACCTTATTCGGGGGTGGGGTGGGGGGTTGAGGGTGGGGGTGGGACGTCTTGTCGTGCACGAAACCACAACAAGAACTACAATTTAACCGTTTACAAACCGCCGCGCGCATTTAAGTACATAGCATGATAAACAGACGATTGCGTCATTCGGGAGGAAATAAAACCTAGACCGCACAGAAGGCGCTTTTCATTTTTCATCTCCAATTTATAAAAAACGGGGGGGGGGGGGGGGGGGGGGGGGGGGGGGGGGGGGGGGGGGGGGGGGAAAAGGGGAGAGAGAAAGAAATACAAAAATCTTTAAAACTATTTTTGAAAAGCCGAATAAACGATCCGTTTTCATTCTGGTCAGTCCGTACAGTTCACTACCGACTCGCCACTTAACATCAACGTCAAACAAAAAAAAAAAACAAAAAACACAAAAAAGCGGATGTGTTCTAAACTAAAAAACGAAGGAAAACAAACTGTAAAAAAAAACTCAGACAGCAGAATTATAAAAGAGAGAGAGAGAGAGAGAGAGAGAGAGAGAGAGAGAGAGAGACAGACAGACAGAGAGAGAGAGAGAGAGAGAGAGGGGGGGGAGTGTGTGCGTGTGTTTTTTCTTTTTTTTTTTTTTTTTTTGAATGGGATGGCGAGACAACCATAATAAATGGGTAACTAGGTGACCATGATAAATAGGATAACGAGATATACATGATTATCTGAATACTTTTCTCACTAAGCCCTACGGCAAAAACTGAATTTAAAAAAAAAAAATAAATAAAAAATAACAAAAAATAACCGGTGAATACGGGCAGCAGAGCCATACAAACCAGAAAAGAAAAACTTGCAATCTGTTTCCTAATGATCTGTACTGGACACAGCTGACAAAACAGACAGCCATCCAGACCAGATGGGAAGAAAAAACCAAGAAAGCAGACACACACACAGACAGACGTATACAGAAGAATATAGTCAAGAACAAGAATTACTAAAAGGTGAAGATCGGAATACCGAGTAGAAAGAGACTAGGAGTAGGTTGATCTTCGTTTTCAGTCCGCCCATCCCCCTGGCCCCCCCCCATCCCCCCCCCCCCCCCCCCCCCCCCCCCCCCCCCCCCCCCCCCCCCCACACACGTACCTATCTCCATCCACCCACCATCCACCACCACCCCTCTCCCATCTCACCCCCTGAGCAGAGCCACTCATATGTTGTACGCTGGTTTTACCTACAATAATTGTTATGTAAGAACGATCGTTGCTCTTTAAAATCTGACTGGTTAGCCAGCCAAATTCAGTCTTTGAGAGCTGAAAATAATCTATTATATTTCTGTGTGGCCAAAATTTATTCAACGGTTTCATCGGTTTGAAAAATGTAGCAGTTTTTTTTTTCTCAGAAGGTCCGTACACGAAAGGGGGTTCAAACGTTAGCATAGACGCACGAATGTTACGTTACTAAAATGACCAGAAGAGGGGGCGAGGGGAGAGTGGGAGATGGAAGCGATGGGGTGTTGAGGAGTATTCCACCTTTTATCCGCCAACTGCTCTCGGGTTCGAATCCCAGACCATAAATTCGGCAGACTGATTTGTCTGTTATGGAAGATCCGTTTGCCCCTTCGGGCAGATTAATATCTGCTAGAGACAATGTTGTCCAAAGCTTGCGTGAGGAGGGACAAACTGTATACAGTGTCACACAAAGGGTCGCTTCTTACAGTCCCCGTGATTCGGGGACACCCCAAAGTGCCAATAGCTCAAATACGCGAGTTTTTTAAACGTCAAAAAGCACAAGATTAATATCAAGGACAAAAAAAACGCCAAACTGTCAGTGTCAAATACGCCAGCACAGCTTTTCAGTACACGGCACACGTTTCGCATTAATCCCCCGTACGCAAATCGAAATGTCGAGCGTGCTTTGGGGAATTCTTCGTCGTTGATGTTTGTGTGTTTGTATGTAATTTAATCACTAATTTCCTCGTCGGCTGTTGTTTGTTTTCGTTGTTATCGTCTACTTTAGACAGCAGTCACATTGTGCTGAGCACGTGCGATAAGTCACTGCTCCTTTGCACACACAATTCTCCTCATTTTTACGGCAACATTTTGAGAATAAAGTTTTGTTTCCAGCACTTTTCCGCATCGCTTTGAGCTGATGGTGATCAGTCCACACAGAATGCTAAAACTTGTGGAAACAGAACAATACAATACTGGAGGCTCCTCCTGTTCATTATGCTGTTCATTCGCTCAGAACGATCAATTGAATTAATTAAACCATTAATAAGTTATGTACACACACACACACACACACACACACACACACACACACACACACACACACACACACACACACACACTTATAATTCGCACTTGTTCACGTCAAAATTCGCTTTTCCAGACGATTCCAGTCTCGCCCTGACGAACGGCGCTCCATGAGACAGTCACAGAAGTTCGCGCTTTCTTTTTGACTTGACCTCTTTCACAAGCACACACAACCCACATGCCACAATTAGCATTCTGCTGTAAATCACTACATAATCAGTGTCAGCGTTTTGAGACCTAGCATAAGTTTGATATTAAACTGATAATTGGTCAAAAGAAAAACAAACCAGCCACCCACGAATCATTTCAGCGGTTTTGAGGGATTTCCATCGATGACATCATTCACAATCTTCAAATACATGATCATCCCCTTAGCTGACGT
>JADBJO010003845.1:70000-72500 GCA_016801955.1 Conus betulinus | reverse complement strand
TACATGCATGCATGCATGCATGCATAAACATGCATACATACATACATACATACATACATACATACATACATACATACACATACATACATACATACACACGCACGCACGCACACACAGACAGACAGACAGACAGGCAGACATGCATACATGCATACATTCATACACGCATATACACTCAGTAAGAAGAAGGGAGGAAGACGGAGGGCGGAGAGAGAGAGGTGGGCTGTTGACATTCTGGGGCCCTATGCCCCAGGCAACACAAACAAAAAATAATAACGATAATTAATTAAGAAGAAAAAGAAAGGAGAAAATAAAAAACCTGAGAACGAAAGAAAAGTCATAGCCTTGTAATAACAATTGTCCGTTCTCCAGCAGTTCAGGAGAACGCATGTAAGAAAATGAAAAGGGCAATAAATAAAACACACACGTACCACATACTCTCTCTCTCTCTCTCTCTCTCTCTCTCTCTCTCTCTCTCTCTCTCTCTCTCTTCTCTCTCTCTCTCCACAGTACACACACACACACACACACACACACACACACACACACACACAACACACGCGCACACGCGCGCGCACGCGCGCGCGCATGCACGCATGTGTGTATTTAAAAGTTAATTTAAAAGCAAGAGGGGGAAAGTCAAGGTGAAACGGAGAGGTTATAGTCACACACACACACACACACACACACACACACACGCACACGCACGCACGCACGCACGCACGCACGTATGCACGCACGCACACACACACACGCGCACACGCGCGCGCGCGCGAACACACACACACACACACACACACACATACACACACACACACACACACACACACACACACCACTCACCATGCGGGTCACTCTGGTCAATGTAGGTCGGACAGGAGATGGCCGCCGTCCGTCCCGCCGCCGTGTCCTTGAAACACCCGAACCCATCCCACGTCCTGGGACACTGCCGCCCTACCGCCACGTCGCCGCCACCCCCGCTCCCTCCGCCCGCCAACGGCCACCCCAGGCCACCCGCCGAACCAGACCCCGCCGAGCCAGCGATCACGGAGGGGGACCGCCCGGGGATCTGCTGGACCTCCGCCTCGTCGCGGACCGTGGTGGAGCCCACGATCCCACCGACGTACAGCGGGGAAGGGTTGTAGGAAATGAAAGGGCTGGAGTCCTGGATCTGCTGCCTGCAGCACTCGTCGGCCGCTCGGCAGCAGTCGACCCACCTGTCGCAGTTCCAGTCGTCCAGCGTGGCGCACACGTGTCCCACCACTTCCGGGTCGTCCACGTCGGCGTCCAGGACCAGGCCTGAAGGGAAGGAGGCGGAGGGCAGGGCCACCAGGTGGCTGTTGCTGGACAGGAAGACCGGGGAGGACTCCTGGAAGAGGTAGGTGTAACACATGGAGCACGTGAACAGCTTGAAGAAGGTGGTGTTTGAACAGGGCCGAAGCGGTCTCGGCAGACGACCTCCATCTCTCTGGGTCTGTTTGTTTTTTTTCGCTTCAGAGTTGCTCACCTTGGTCCGGTGTTTTGTCACAATTCAATGCACTGGACGCGGAAGAATCTGAGATGCGACACCGAGTCTACTATGCGCAACAAAGCAGGAAGAACAACCCAACCTCCAAATTTCGCTTCTAGCGAACTCGTAAACCCCACGATCAAACTGTAGACAATAGTGTCTAGTTACACCAAACACGAGAACAAAACTCTGTTTTGTTCCTCGTCAGTATGTTTTTTTTTTTCGGAAATTACACAACACCCCATCTTGATTCTTCGGTTTCCCTGTTTGGTATTGAATTTCATTTTTCATTACAGCATAGTTCTTACCGTTCTTTAGTTGATTTCTTTTGCTGAAGTCGAACAGTTGGGTCTCGTACTTACTTCTGCATAACTGTGTCCTTGCTTTTTCCCCCTTTTTCTGTACCGCTCCAAACTTTCATCATAGAGATGGTTATCTGTGGGGCAAGTTACCCACTAAATTGCCAGTTACTTCTCGATGTCACTGCTACTGCTGTTGCTAATTCTACCGTAACTATGGCTGGTGGTATTTGTGTTTATATCACTCCACCTGCTCTGTTTTTTTTTTTTTCTAGCAGACTTTTTTGGGGTGTATACTGAACCACGGTCAACTTCGTGTACAAAGTTTGAATATGAATAGAACACGAATCGAATAAACTGTGATCATCACATCAGTAACCGTAGAGCGTCATCTTGGACTAAAACAGCGGCATCATCTGTTCACAAATAGGATCGACGGTCATGAAAGAAATCCGACAGAGCACAGACAAAAAAAAGTGTGTGAAGGAAAACCAGAGTTTCAATGAACCGACGGACACAGAAGCTCGTTTCGCCGTCAGCGAAGCACTCAGGTGTCTACTCGGATTTTCTTTGTCTGGAATCGTGTTAGCACTCGGCTGTCAGCCCGCTTTCTCAGCGCCTGGAATCACATTCTAGAAGTACATATTTTTGTACTCTCCCCTCTTCTCTGGTGGCATGTTTCTGTCATACC
>JADBJO010003845.1:55000-65000 GCA_016801955.1 Conus betulinus | reverse complement strand
AAAACAGAGAACTGAGGTAAAGAGTGCATCGACTGATTGCACATACAATCCCATTTCCTGAACTATAATTTTTTTTTTTTTTTGCTTTTGTTTTTGTTTTTTTTTTTTCTTTTTTTTTTTCTATCTACTAAACGGCTGAACGAAAAGTGTTAAACCTTAGGAGGATGCCAGTGTCTTTTCCTGTATTTTTTTTCTTTTCTTTTTCTTTTTTTTTTTTTTTTTTTTTTTTTTTTTTTTTTTTTTTTTTTCTGGTGATGATGGAATGATTCTTTTTTTTTCAACTAACTTTGCCATTTTTGTCGTTCTTAGATTTCCTTGTTCATTTTTTTGTTGCGCGCGCGCGCGCGCGCGCGCACAAACCACGCACGCATGCACGCACGCACGTGGGTGCGCGCGCCACGAAAAGGGCGGTCAACAGAAAAGGGAGGACCTTCCAACATCACTACAACCTCCTCTGCCGCACGAGATCCATGACATCAAAGTATCGCGTTGACGATGAAGAAGAAGACTGGTTCCATTCAACATGCCGTCTTCAGGCATAAGTGAAAGAGATGGAGAAAGAGGCGACGGAAAGAAATGCGAGCAGTGGATTGCACAGAAGAAAAGAGCGGAAGGGAAACCTGAACCAGTGAACACACACGAAGATACATGCACGCACGCGCGCGCGCGCGTGCACACACACACACACACACACACACACGCACACACACACACACACACACACACTCACACACTCAAACACACACACACACAATGTTTAAAACGGAGGGATTACTCCGACAATGTGCAGCTCTCTACGTCATAGAACTCGTGAAACATCGACCATGTGACCAGGAAGGAAAAGAAAATGTGTGTGTGTGTGTGTGTGTGTGTGTGTGTGTGTGTGTGTGTGTGTGTGTGTGTATGTGTGTGTGTGTGTGTGTGTGTGTGTGTGTGTGTGTGTGTGTGTGTGTGTGTGTGTGTGTGTGCACACGCGCGCGCGCAAATATGTAGAATGTTACCCTTAATTACTCCTATTTTGTAAACTGTCCCCCTTGAAACTAAGGCTGTGAAAAAACTAATGCCAACAAAACTGTGTCAATGTCAATGTCGGTCAGTCAGTGTCAGTGTCAGTCTCTCTCTCTCTCTCTCTCTCTCTCTCTCTCTCTCTCTCTCTCTCTCTCTCTCTCTCCGCCCCACACAACTTACTGTAATAATTAATCAACATGCTTTTTCTCGGTCGAAGAGAAAAGGGATGAAGGAAAGGAGTTAAAAAAAAAACAAAAAAAAAAAACGACCACAGGAATGAACAAAAGAATGATTGAAAGAGCAGCCTCCGTTACTGACCACAGACGAAGGTGCCCACAGTTTGCTCATCAGCTTTCACTGTCCAACTCATCCTCGGATCACATTCTGCTCTGACTCAGCTGACTATTTTTAACTCTTCGTCTACTCCACAGCTACAATGTTCTACAACTTTGCTGGACTATGACTACAAGTGGCCGGTATTGTAGAGATTAAGGTTCGACCGTAAAATTTCTTTATATCCTGCTCATCTTAAAGAGTATGCCCATAAGCCGCACTGTACAGAGCTAAAAAAAATAAACTACGTTATAGATTAGGTTCTCAGGTTTCCTGAGCAGATTTGACTAACACTTAAACACGCAAGTTAACAAAGACATTGAAGAATGTTGGTATAAAAACATTTTCTGTGTGGGGTTTCCACCCTTCAAGTGTCTCTTTCGTACGTCAACTTACTTCCATTTACTTCGTCGCTTCTTTCATCTGATACACAAGGTAACTCGACAGTATTCTGGGTACATCAAAAGTGAAGATCTCTGCGGCGGCGGAAGGTCACATTAATCGCATTTCAGTACGACCATATAGCGAAGACATGCTACTTCGGAACTCCAAGAATCAAACACCTTTTCTAGATGGCGTTTTAATTGATTAAAACCGCATTACTTTCTGTCTGTCAGCCGGAATAGCTCAGTCAGTAAAGCGTTACAATGAAGACCTAAAGATCCTTGAATCGGCCACGGGTTCAGATTTTTTTTTTTTTTTTTTCCCCCTTAAATGGATTTGAAGGAGTGTGGAATAAGGGGGAAAGGGGGGAGATGGGGAAAGAGGGGACGAGGGAAAGAGGGTGCAGGGGATAGGCGCATGAGGGAGGCGGGACAGGGACGGTGAGTAGGGAGAGAGGGGGCCAGGCGAAGGGCAGGAGAGCAGGATGGGAAGGAGACGGAGGAGTACGGAGTGCGATGGGGGAAGGAAGGACAAGTGTGGGGAGGATGGCCAGCGATTCATTACCAGCCCAGCAACGTCTTCTGCTGTCAGTCTGCTTTTAAGCTGTTCTGAGGACGATCCAGCCGGGTTCCCTCCCACTCCGCCCCCCCCCCCCCCCCCCCCCCCCCCCCCCCCCCCCCCCCCCGCACGCACGCACATACACACACTCACTCACTCACTCACTCACTCACACACACACACACACACACACACACACACACACACACACACACACACACACACATACACACACACACACACACACACACACACACACACACACACACACAGCTACAGAGACAGACACGGAGACGGACAGACAGACAGACAAGTCAGACAGATAAACAGAGAATGAAACAGAGGCAGACAAAAAAGACAGACATAGAGGAAGGTACAGACAGAGAATGAAACAGTGTCAGACAGACAAGTCACACAGATAGGCAGAGACAGAGAATGAAACACAGACAGACAGACAGACAGACAGACAGAGAGGAAGATACAGACAGAGAAATGAAAGAGAGACAGACAGAGAGGAAGACAGAGACAGAGAATGAAACGGCAGACAGACAGACAGACAGAGAGAGATGATGAAAGAGAGAAAGAAAAAAAGTAGTAGTACTTTAATTTAACGTCTTTTCACAAACTATGTGATATTAGACAAGAAAGGAGAGATAGACAGACAAATAGAGGGAGAGAGATAGAGTTTGTTCATGTTGCATACAAATATGTGTGTGTGTGTGTGTGTGTGTGTGTGTGTGTGTGTGTGTGTGTGTGTGTGTGTGTGTGTGTGTGTGTAGGGAGGGGGTGGGGCTGGAAGTGAGCGGAGGGTGGTGTACATAACATCAGGAAACAATCAGACAAACGAATAAACAAACAAACCTACACTCACTAACAGTATCAGATTAAAGCAAATACCTGACTGGACTACAAATCAAGCAGAAAGTAACTTTCAAAGCAAAATCAATATCAGAAAAAAATATCTGTCGCAGACATGCCTGATAAATGTGGCAGAAATGCCTTGAGAGGCACACATTCGAACAAAACATGATCTCTTGTCAGTTTTGTTCCCCGCATATGCATTTTGTTGTAGAGCTATATTTAGTTCTAAAAGCATCCAGTTTCAATCGATGAAATACTGAAACGAAGTTTCTGTATTGATGCATATCATAAATGTGCAGATTTTGGATGCTTTTGAAATGATCAATACTAAAAAGAGGTTATTTTGTGTCTGAACATGAGTAACAGCTTTGTTTGCCCATTTCTGAAATGTTCCCAAGCTGTTTGTTTTAAAAAATTGTTGACTCTCTTTCAAAGTGTGAACGGTATGGAAATAGTTTGTACCCTCGTTCCATTTTCAGCGCCTTTTTTCGCACATCTGTCAGCAAGTTCATTGCCCGAAATTCCACAGTGTGGAAGGAACCCAGAAGAAAGTTAAATCTGTTCCTTTACATATCAAGACGTGGATTAAATGTTGAATTTCCTTCAAAATAAAGTTATCTGAATTTGAATTAAAAAAACTTGATCGATTGTAACACTGACAGCGAATCTACACAAAACAACACTTGAAAAATTGACTGCGGTAAATCAATTATTAGAAATGTCAACGCCATAAGTATCGCTATCATTTCAGCTACGAATATGGAGCGATATTTTCCAATGAAATATGCTTTTTGTACTTTCAGCGATGGAATAACAAATGCTGACCCGGCCTCTTTGTTACTCGTCAACGATCCATCTGTGTACACCTTAAGATGGTTAGAATATCTATCTTGCATTTGCATCTTCGTTAATAAGACAAGATGTAAGGCTGATTTGCTTTCTTTGTATCAGTGTGTGATCAAGATCAAACTTCGCCCTCTTTCTTTCCCAAGTTGGAATGGGATCTATAAGAGACGTTTTTGACAAAGACGTAACATCTATATTACTTTTCTTAAACAAGTCAGCAGTGTATGAACTGATAGTGCACAGAGAGGGCAATATTTTTTGCTCTTTTTGGATAATCACTCTCTGGGTTATAGATATTTCCGTTTCATTCACACCTTCCATGGTTGAACATTTCATGAAATATTTTGCCACTGATAGATTCCTATATTCATTTAACGGTAAAACGTCTAAACGGCTAAAAGAAAAAAGAAGCCAGAAAGATTTTTTTTTTAAAAAGACGAATAAAAGCCTCCCTTCTCACACCCCTACGTCCGAACCCCATTGACCGTGGATTGAAAGAATCTGGAACCAAGACGGCCGCTGCATGCGAGATTGTTCCCATTCAGATCTCATCGAGGCGGTCTCGTTTCCGTTGGGAAATGAGGTCAATGAATGCTTCCACATCAACACCACTACCCATATCACCGTCACCACACCACCACAACCGTCACCACCACCACCACGTCACCATTATCATCAACACCACCACGACACCACCACCACCGCCGCACCATTGATTCCAGTGACGGTAAGCTTGTTCTTTAAGGTTTTTTCTAGGGGTTGGGTGGGGTGGATTGAACGTCTTTTGTGCCTTTTTACTTCCTTTAACAACTTCTTAAAGTCTCTCTCTCTCTCTCTCTCTCTCTCTCCTCTCTCTCTCTCTCTCTCTCTCTCTCTCTCTCTCGCTCGCTCGCTCGCTCGCTCGCTCACTCGTTCGCTCTTTCATTGTTGGAAATATGTTCAAAAGATCTCCCTCTCTCTCTCTCTCTCTCTCTCTCTCTCTCTCTCTCTCTCTCTCTCTCTCTCCAAAAGACAGAAAGAAGAAGTTACTAACAAGAAACGAAAGAAACGAAAAGTAAGAAGGAAGGAAAAGAAAAAAAAAAAAGAGAAAAATAGCTACGGTGGAGAAGAAAAAAAAAACGAGAGATACTGAAAAGGCAAAATAACTACTCGAAATTTTGAGTTGCGATAGACGCTTAGTATTTGAATAATTACAGATGGATGGTCGGGTTTGGCATTTATATGATGATGATTAGCAGTGAGCGCGCGCGCGCCGTGTGTGTGTGTGTGTGTGTGTGTGTGTGTGTGGTGTGTGTGTGTGTGTGTGTGTGTGTGTGTGTGTGTGTGTGCAAGGATGCAGAATGTTACCCTAAATTAGAAAACTGCTCATGGTTAATTAAAGTGTATGTGTAAGTGAACGCGCGCGCGCGCGCTCGTGTGTTTACGTGGATGTGCGTGAGTATTTTCCTTTACTACTTGCCTAATAGTACATTCTTATTTTGTAAATTGTCCCCCTTGGCACTGAGGCTGTAAAAAGCTAATGCCAATAAAAATGTATCAGTGTCACTCTCTCTCTCTCTCTCTCTCTCTCTCTCTCTCTCTCTCTCTCTCTCTCTCTCTCTCTCTTGCTTGCTCACTCGCTCGCTTTCTCGTGCGCATGACAAAGATCCCGTGCTGAATGTCGTTCTATATAGATTAAGGAACGTGAAGGGAAAATTATATGCACTGGATTTCTTTTTCCTTCTTCTTCTCCAAGGGTGAAACTGGAAATATAGCCTTCTGAAAGCCTTGAGAGTTGCGTTAGATGCTGTTCTAATCTCTTTAAAACGTATGTCAGGAATTCAGCTGAAAAAAAAAAGAAAACTGAATGTTTGTAGTGATAACGAAAAGAAAAGCGGCTAGAGTTTTTCTCTATAGTAAAATAGGGGAAGACTGGGTCTAGACGACATTTATCATCAATATGCATGTGTGTGTTTGCATATGTGCTTTTCCTCTGTCTATGCATGTGTCCGCGCACGTGTGTGTGCGTGCACGTGTGTGTAATAGATGTTACAACATTCGATTGATAATATTATTTAAAAACTATTCCAGGGAGCGAACAGAAAAAAAGGTAGTTCGATCACGGTTGTCATTGTACCGTTGTCAGCCCGCTGCGAAGGCCTTTCCAAAATCCCCCATTTACACTTTGAAGGGGTTAGACAACAAAGCTATCTATGAAAAGATAAAAAGAAAAAATGGCTAGCAACTAATGAGGCCATCAGAACTGAAAGAGCTCAGACGATGGGAAGAGCTGGACTGGAAACAATGTGCAGGAATGAGGAAAAACTAACAGCTGTCTCTCGCGTAGGCGAGACAAAGAGGCGGATAGGTCGGGGATAGGGATGAAGTTGTCAAAAGGGGCGTGGGTTGAGAGAAGAAAACGTAATTCGCTTAATTTAATGGCAGATCATTTGTTCCAGTCAAAGAATCTAGCGATCCATGTTTCTCCCGTCCATCAGTCCATCCATCCATCCGTCCATCCATCCTTGTCCATTCGTCGTCTCTTCGTAAGCCTGTTATTTTTTTTTTTTCAAGCGATCCATCATCGAGTCGATCCAACAATCAATCGACCAATCAGTCCAACAACAATCATCACTGGTAAGTTTTCAGCTCACTCATTCATTCAGAGTTGGTTTGCTGGTGGTTTGGTTCGTTGGTCTGTTGACTAACTGATTAACTGACTGACTGACCAACGAATACATTGACTGGTCGATTCCTTTGTTTCCTGATTGGATGCTTGCTTGGTTGATTGATCTGATCTGGCGGCCGACTGTTCGGTCGGCTGTATCGAAACTGACTGATTCACTGATATGGCTGCTCGAATGGCTGACTGATCGGCTGATTCTCTCTCTCTCTCCTCTCTCTCTCTCTCTCTCTCTCTCTCTCTCTCTCTCTCTCTCTCTCTCTCTCTCTCTCTCTCTCTCTCTCTCTCTCTCTCTCTCTCTCTCTCTCTCTCACTCTCACCACGTGACCTATTCACCCATAAAGTATCACAGCTCTTTGGTAATGGTCTGCCCATTGCTATGCCTCTCATTATCCATCTCTCTCCAGGATGCATTCCATGACATGTGCCACTCACAATGAAACACATTCTTCTATAGTGCTGGGACTTGCATTATGTGAAACACAAACATTTTTACAGCAGATTCCATGAAAACCTTGTTCAGAGATGTTCCATTTGATGTGGTCCCTTGAATTTTTGAAAGAGATTTACATTTTTCCATCGGATCTGAAATTTTATAGTGGAAAGATTTTTAACAAAAATTTCGGGCGGGTTTTTTTTAGAGGGTGCATTTTAAAGAGTTGTGTGAATGAATGACTTGTGAGTTGACTTCAACGCGGTGACAGCCCTGATATGGCCCATCGCGGTCGGCTGGGCTATAAGTAACAATACCGTACCTCACCTCTCTCTGCGTCTTCTCCCATCCCACCCTCACCCCCTTCCCCTCCATCCACCCTCTCCTCCAGTGGGTCCGAAGTCTTGCCAGTTCTGACGAGGCTCATTAGTTGTCGGCCTTCTTCCTTTCTTCTTCTACAGTCACTTCCCTTGGCTTACACTCTTTCGTGTGACTGGGACTTGCGGAAAGGTCTTTGTCCACAGTAGAGCAGGATTTGGGGGGAATTGAATTGCTTCTTGTCACCAGAAGCGTTCGATGTAATTATTGTTTTACGTGAGAGTTATTCGTTTACCAATTTGCTTCCTCTTGATATCCTGGTGTGTGTGTGTGTGTGTGTGTGTGTGTGTGTGTGTGTGTGTGTGTGTGTGTGTGTGTGTGTGTTTGCTTCTTCAAATACTTGTTCTCGTTTTGTTCGCGCGCGCGCGCGCGTGTGTATGTGTGTGTGCTGCTTCTTCAAATACTTGTTCTCGTTTTGTTCTCCTTTTCTGCTTCTTCTTCTTCTGCTGCTGCTGCTCCTTGTTCTTCTGCTTCTTTTAATTCTTCAACTTATTTACCCTCTTCTTCCTCTTCCTCTTCCTTCTCCTATTCCTCCTTCTCTCTCTTCTTTCTCTTCACATTCTTATTCCTCTTCACCTTCTCTTCTTTTTTCCTCATCCTCCTCCTGTTCACCTTCTTCTTCTTCTTTTTCCTTTCTTCTTCTCTTCTCATCGTCATCATCATCATCATTATCGTCATCGTCGTCATCGTTGTCGTCATCGTCGTCGTCGTCGTCGTCGTCGTCATCTTCTTCTTCCTCTTCTTTCTCTTCACCTTCTTCTTCTACTATGACCTCTTCGTCTATCCCTTCTTTTTCCTCCTGTACGTCTTCTCCATTCTCAACATAATTTTCTGGATCTTGAAACATGTGTCATGAATAACAAATGACAACTGATGACCAAGTACCGGAAACAAAAAACAATTATTCTCTGTTACTTGCTTCCCAGCCTATTAGTTTCTCTGTCTAGTACTGGTCTTTGTCTGTCTGTCTGCCTGTCTATCTGTCTGTCTGCCTGTATGCCTCTCTCTCTCTCTCTCTCTCTCTCCCCACCTCTCTCTCTCTCTCTCTCTCTCTCTTTTTTTTTTCTAAGTATTCTACATATCTTTGCCAAGAATCAATCTTCGATACGTGATTCTGTGTACTAACTTATCTTCATACTTAGTGATTTCCATATTTCTCGATTGCAAAGTTTCCACTGTGTTTAATTATTTTCTTCTCATTGATGATGGCCAGAGAGCCTGTGAAAAAGGCCACCTATGTGTATGTTATACCCTTATTAAAAAGATTTCGTCTTATCTTCTTCTTCTTCTCTCTTCTTCTTCTTCTTCGTATTCCCTTTCTTTCTTTGTTTTCTTGCACCTTTTTCTTCTGCCCCCTGTTTTTGTTTCAGCATACACGTACTTTAACACTACACTTCATCTCTCTCTCTCTCTCTCTCTCTCTCTCTCTCTCTCTCTCTCTCTCCTCTCTCTCCTCTCCCTCCCTCCCTCCTCTCTGATGCCCCCACCTCACCCCACCCCACCCCCCACACCCCCCCCCCCCACCATCCCTTCTGTCTGTGTTCACTCTTGTACGTTAGGTTTGTTGCATTTGGTATTATCATATTTCAGAATTTGTCTCTTTTTCTTTCTTTCTTTTCTTTTGGCCCCGGAGGGCTGGATGTAGAAAAAAAAAAAGCAGTTATGCTTACTCCACTACCCTCTGAAAATAAAATTCGTTCGTTCGTTCATCGTTCGTTCGTTTTCTCTGATAGCTGTTGTAAATTGTTAAAAAAATACCTTGGTATCTATTTTCTACACGTTTAGGCTTTACAGTCGCTTGTCAGGATCTAGCAAGCAGAGCGAAAAACGCCTTATTGTGTATCTTGAAAAAATTATACATGTTACGTAAGAATTCCTGACAGTGTTTCTAAAACTTTTCGATGCTCAGGTTCAGCCTGTTGCACAATACGGTGCTGAGATCTGGGGCCTAGATAAATCTGCTGTTCATTTAGAAAGCGTTCATTCATTTGATCTTAAGAAATTTCTAGGGGATCACACGAAGACACCTAATGAATGTGTTTATTGGGGGAACAAACCACTATCCAATCGATATCAATTCATCTGTGCAGTGCATCATCAGAGACTGACTGAAGACTGTACGGATGGATGGCGATAGATTACCACTTAAAGCATATAACATGCTGCTGGGATTGGACTCGCGTGGAAAAAAAGATCGTGGGTTTCAGGTGTTCGAGATTTTCACTTTCATAATGGATTTAAGGCGCATACAGTTCACTTTCCTTCCTCCTCCATGAGATCCGGCTGGAACTCTTTTTGACTGCCTCTACCATGGTCGCTAGGGTACTGGTCCTCTTCTTACCAAAAACCGGGAACCGTGTCATGTGATCACAGCCTACAACCCCTCTCCCCCCTCTTTACTCAAACCTCTGTGGCGAGAACTTCGCATTCGACGCCAGACTCTCTCAGGCTTCAGGGTAGACTGGCGTACACAGTATGTATTTTTACAATTGACTATGCTGAGCCAGATATGATTGAAATGTGATTGTCTGTTTTAA
>JADBJO010003845.1:0-20000 GCA_016801955.1 Conus betulinus | reverse complement strand
CAGGTGGGGTGAATAGATTGTTGGGACCTCAGGATCCTTTAGAATCTACCTGACAAGGGCTTCTTTTTTTCGCGATTTGCTTATTCATGACGGTGGTTGCCGTTGGGATTGGAAAGCGAGACAACTTTGAGAGGGGGGGGGGGGGTCTCTTTGGGCCAGCACAACTCCACTGTCATCTTAGCTTCAAATTGCTAAGTTTTTAGGAAGATGTACTACTGGAGATGGCGTTCGGGGATTTAGGAATAGACTTTAAGGAGGGAATCATTTTGAGTCAGTCCTAGACCGACTCCAGTCATTTTATCATCATGTTCACCACAGCGAAAATAAAGCGTGGGTTGAAAAAGCACATAGAAGTATCCGTAATTGTTCACCATTTCACACACACAAAAAAATGCGTATTTCAAGATACAGACTGAGCAAATGCTTTATGAAGAGTCTTTTTTTTTTTCTTTTGTTTGTTTGCTTTTGTTTTGCTTTGCTTTGTTTTGCTTCGTTTTGTTTTGCTTTGCTTTGCTTTCTTTTGCTTTGCTTTTTGCTTTGCTGTGCTTTGCTTTGCTTTATTGCTTTGCTTTGCTATTGCTTTGCTGTGCTTTGCTATTGCTTTGCTTTGCTTTGCTTCGTCAGCCCCAAAACGATTCCGTCAATATTTGTATTTAGATTTTCTATTTGTCAGATATGCTTGCCATGCGACTCGTTGGCCAGGATGTAGGGGGCTGGGAAAGCATTCAAACGACACAGACCTCTGAAAAATGTACGGTCTGGTGCGAGAACGACTGATGGGATCATTCTGAGACTGCACCATGGACACTCTTCCTGCATCGCCATTCCTTCTCTCCTTCGTCCCTGTGCTGTAATTCATAGACATGTGGGGAAGAAGGATTGGGGGAATGGGGGTAAATGGAGGTAAACAATGAATCATGAGTCGTTCTAAGACTCCAAACCACTCCCCGAAACCCAATCTCCCCCATCCCCTTATCTTTCCAATCTTGAAACAATACATATGTCTAGAAGATGGTGAACGTGATGCTGAAACTGTTGATGAAAACGTTCTGGGGCAGACCCAAAAAGATTACCCTGAATCCCCGTCCATTTCACCCATCAAACCCAAACTCAGGCCGGACATGACCCGGTACTATTTCTGTGAAACAAAAAATTGATCGAGTCTTTTCACGGCTGACGCCAACCCCCCTCCCCTCCGTCTCCCACCCTCAGCTCCCCCACCCCCCATCCCCCAAATATTAAGTCTTCACTTACGTCATCCCTTGTCTTGGAATGTCACATATCTCTGAAAAACAGTGACCTTTGTGCCATAACTGTTGATAAAATCGTTCTAGAGACAACCCAAAGTATCTTCCTTGACATTCTTTTTTTTCCGACCCCTTGATTCCCCCCCCCCCCCCCCCCCCCCCCGCCCCCCTCCTCCCACTCCAACCCCTACCCCTGTCCTGTAGCGACAGGAATTTTTTGAAAATAAGCAGCTGGAGACTAAAAATATAGACAGAGCCATTCTGGGACGGACCCCAAAAGACTCCCCCGTGGCCTAAAGTTGAAAATTGTCCGGTCTTCTTCCGACTCATCCCCCTGTCTTGAAATAGCTTATATGTCTGGAAAATAGTGAATCTGGTTATCAAATACTGATGGGGGAAGCCCCAAAAATAACTAACTCCCCTCTCGAAGCTCTGTCTCTCGCACCTCCAATTTCCCGTTACATTTAAGGTTACAAAAAAAAAAAAGACTGATATGTTCTACGGTTTATCCAAAATAAACCCAGCCCTACTGGTCATCCTGAAAAATAATGATGCAAAAATGTTTCATGGAGTCGTTCTAAACCAACGCACAAAGATTTCTAATTCTTGTTCGCAAGTTCGTCAACGTGCATCTTCCAAAATAGTTTACTTTCTTTTCTTATTTACATTAAAACGCTCCAGTGGGAAAAAGGAACTGTAGTTAATTAGAGGCAGAGGAAAAAGTAAAAATAAAACAGCCTATTCTGAAATAACTCCCAAGGGAAGAATTCGTGAGCCGGTTCCGTTGGAATCAAGATGGTGCTTGGAGTGATCACACACAGGTGTAACATTCTTTAAGTTATAGAAAAAAATCGAAATTGGCCAAAAAAAAATTCTGTGAACAAGGGATTCACATTTCCTGGACGTGGAGAATACAACCCAATTTCAGCCTTTTTGCCCTGGTTACATGTGGTCTACGAAGCAGCTTTTCATGTTAACTGCGTGACATGCTTTTCTCATTTGCCACAAAAATCCTTTGATGCTTTTTTTCTTTTCTTCCCATCTTTCTTTCGTTTTATCTTTCTATCCATCTTTCTTTCTGTTTTGTCTTCTTTTTATTTTTCTTTTTTTTTTTTTGACTGACATGTTCGACTTTTAAACCATTGCCGATGTATGCAGTGTCAGTTGTCGCGCGCGCGCGCGCGCGCGCGCGCGCGCGCGTGTGTGTGTGTGTGTGTGTGTGTGTGTGTGTGTGAGAGAGAGAGAGAGAGAGAGAGAGAGAGAGAGAGACCATGCTAGAGCTTAACGTTGGCATTTTCATGGAAAGAACAAGCATTTGCTCACTCAAGCTTGGAAAAATAATAAACATTGTGAAGAACTTTCCTGTAATCTGATGTGTGAAGATGTCATCTAATCATAACAGCCGTAGATCGGCGGGAAACCTTTTCAGCTAAAAGAAAAAAAATCAAAATAAAAAATTGCTGTGTTCGTAGAAACACTTTCAACAATTATTTCACGCTCCGATAAAAATGTATTTAATGATGTTATAGAAAATCATGAAATTGTTCTGTTCATCAAAGTTATTTTCACCTACAATAATTATTTCATACTCCGATAACAAATGTATTTGATGATATTATGCACAAATACTGCGACAAACGTTAGGTTACATTCCGTAGAGATCAGACCCAGGAAAGGTGAGAATACACATGCATGTATTGTTCAACAAAACATACAAAATCAGATAAACCACATACACAAAACACAAAATGCCTTGCCTGTTGCCTCACTATAATGGTGTATATTTGGATTACCTGGACCTGTTATTTGGGATAGAGAGTGAACACCGTCTGACGGATATGGACTTCTTGGCTGAACTTTTCACCTAGACAGACGCACAAACGGGCATTGTGTCACTGGCCGAGAGAGAGCAGCAGTAACGAAGGTGAAGACCCCTGACCGTTAGAAGATCTCGTCAAGACTGTTAAGTACACCTAACACAAGACATGTTTGTGATGTTTTTTTTTAACCACCGGATATTTTGAAAAATATCTCTATTGTTTTGTGGGCATCTCTTTGTCGGTATAGTGAGTTTATCTATGCTGAAGAAAAACATGCTCAAATTTTCAACGGACATATCTATAAATGTTCTGAAAATGTGTGTTTTGATTTTTGTTACTAAACTTACAGACGGCTTTCCATAGTAATCGGTTGTCTGCTTTACAACAACTAAGATTTTTCGGGTGATTGCTCTTTGTTAAAACAACCTAAATAATACAGATGATTTCTTCGTTTTTAAAATGTCATATCATTTCCAGATACCAGTGGCAATTCTTTATATCTATAACTTCAGATGTATTGATTGCTTGTGATTTTTTTTTTATTTTTAGGGCTGGGGTACTTATGATGCGGGTTGGTGCAAATGAAGTAGGCTGATGATAAACATTGAGAAAAGTGTGATACTAAATTTCCAGAGTTTCACAAGGATTAGTAAATTCACTAACAGAGGAAACTGTGGAATTTATCACATTAAACAGAAGCAAATCTTTGTCAAAGCTTGCAATTTTTCTGTGTGTAATATATTTGTGAGATATGGGGGGGGGGGGGGAACCTTAACGCCTGGTTTGGACCTTGTAAAACAACAGGACCGTGATCACTCCATCCGAATATTGAAGAGTGTATTTCCATAATGGTATCTACAAAGATGTGTAAAACATTACATCACTGAAATGATTGGGAAGTAGCAATCATTCTTGTTCGTTTATCGATTGACTGAATAAGATCAAACGATTCGCAGGTCTGGCTCCAATATTGACTTGCTTCCTAAAGATCAAATTAAATTCAGCTAGTAATATAATGTCGTTTGAGAATAACGACACCTGCTCTTTGATTAGAGTAAATCTATCCATCCAGGTATGGCGCTGTGCTGTAAGCCAACAACCGCTCCATACGTTTTAGGCTGTAATTCTATCCACAGGGATTCTACACGGTAGTTTTTTCAGAAAAGCATTTTGATTGAATTTGATACTTGAAGGGGAGAGTGACAGACAGAGCGAGCGACAGCAACAGAGAGTGAGAGACACAGACAGACAGACAGACAGACAACAAACAGACAGACAGACAATCAGATAGAGAGACAGAAAGACAACAAAAATCCATCGCTTATCAGATCACTAAATATTTTTCTCTTCAGTAAAACAAATCTTTATTTCTTTTCCCCCTCTTTCTTTCCCACGCTACATTCCAGTCAGCTCTCTCTCTCTCTCTCTCTCTCTCTCTCTCTCTCTCTCTCTCTCTCTCTCTCTCTCTCTCTCTCTCTGCACACGCACACACAAACTCTCTCTCTCTCTCTCTCTCTCTCTCTCTCTCTCTCTCTCTCTCTCTCTCTCTTTCCCCATTCCCTTTCTCTTTCATCATCTGCAAAGCTGGCGTAACCGATCCGATCCAATCGAGAAAGAAGAGGATTTCACTGGATGGCGCAAGGTCAAAACGAGATAGGATATTGTACAGGACAGGGTGTGGGAGAAGGGGGATTGCCTGCAAGCGTTGGCGAAACAGATTTCCATCACTGGAGAGAGAACAAAATGATGTAAGGGGACAGAGAGAGAGAGAGAGAGAGAGAGAGAGAGAGAGGAAGGATGGGGGCGGAGTAGGGAGGAAGAGAGAGAGAGAGAGGGTCTGTCTGCGTGGTGGCGCCACCAAGGTGGTGGGAGACAGTATGAATCGCGCGTAGAATGACATACCAATCGAAGGACATCACTGTTTATGACGTCCACAAGGACAGCGATGGCGCTACACCATCCACCTTTCCTGTCTGATTCCTACGAACAGACGTAGATTACAGCGTCTGCCTACCTATCGCATGGACGTGCACGAAATGGAGGTATCAGGTAGCCTGACAAATATGTCAACATTAATTAGTAAAGAACGAACAAGTAGGGTACCTCTTGCTCCCACGATGAAACAATCACACCCCCGTAACTCCAAACGAACGCTGCTTACGACAGCAAATCGCCTGGCTGAAATACTAACACTGAGCACACAGTGAACAAACTGGGAGACGTCCCACGCCCACAACTCCGAACAAAAATTGCTGACGATACTGAATTGCCAATCAGATCAGAAACGCCCAACACAGAGCACACGTCCTCTTGGACGCACAAAATGTCACCGCTGCACAAAATGTCACAATGACATTTTGTACAGTTATTCACTGCACAATTTGCACACAATTTATGCACCTGTGTGCCTTTTTTTTAAATCACTGCTGCACAAATTGTCACAATTCTCTCTCTTACCTGTGTGGATGTGGGGGTGTGTGTGGGTGTGGATGTATGGATTGGCAGATGGATGGGTGGATATACTCTATGATATCCACGGGGTTTTTTTGTGTGTGTTTTTCAATTTGGCTTGCAATTCATCATTTTCAATTTCATGTATAATATATACCTTTAGTCTGTATTCACTACACATGTTTTACGAGGTGACAGCCCAGACGAGATGGCCCATGTTGGTTAATGAGTGTATTAAGTGGTTGAAGCGACATCGTCAAAATGTCCGTTTTGGTCGACATGGGAGACACACACACACACACACACACACACACCACACACACAACACACACACATAGAGAAGCAACAAAAAAAAGAAACAGACACGAACGAACTCAATAGTCTGCTCGCTTTCTTGAATGCGGCGGACTAACAAGACTGACAAAGGTTGTGACATTCTGTGCAAAGAGTGAATTCGAAATGGGACATAGGTGCACAAATTGTCACACACTGGGAGTTGTGACATTTTTGTGCAGTCTTTCACTGCACAAAATGTCACAACTGGCACAAAATGTCACAACTGTGACATTTTGCGCAGTGGTGACATTTTGTGCGGTAACAGACGTCTCCTTGTTTGTTCTGTGTGTGCTCTGTGCTGGCGTTTCTGCTGGGCGGTTTGGTGTCGTAAGAAGCATTCGTTTGGATGCATGGGCCTGTGATTATTGTCATCATGGCAGTAAGAGATCATGTACTTTGTTTGTTATTTATGGTTTACTATTCCCTGCCTCATATAAGATTTCCCTGAATATTTAATTAATATTTGAAGGAAAAAAAACAAAAACAAAGATGGCAATGAAGAGAAATTCGAACGGTCTCTCATCCTGTATCTTTCCGTTTTGATTTTTTCAAATCCTGAGTTTTTGTTCCGTTTTAACTCCACCAAATTATAAATGCAAACAAAACATGATGTTGTCTTAAAGAACGAAAGGCCACCGATGAAATCTCTCCGAAATATGTTCAGCCGTTATTTTTGCACCTACGCACAAAACAAAATATAGTATCGCCATTTAATTAGTCATCATAGCTGCTGACGTATTCACTCTCTTACAGCCTGAACGACAACGTTAATCAATCTCGTTTGCATCAAAGTTAAGTGGACTTTAAAATACAAAACAGCCGAATGAAAGACTAGCTTGTTTTTTTGCCTTATTTTGCCTTAGTTTTCCACCTCTGTCTGCTGCACCTGTCGCGCCATGCAAATTAACTTCTCATTTCATCTGTAAATCTGTAAAGAGAGGGAGAGGGGAGACCATTCCGCGCACCAATCAGAGAGTGTTACTATTTAAGGGGGTTGAGGGGGGAGAAGGGAACATGGCGGCACACCGATCAAAAAAATAAAACACACTGCAACGTTATCAGTGGTGCAAAAAAGACCAAGCTCAGAGTAACACACAAAAAATGGGTTGCGAAGTAACGCTCATTTAGCACGCGAAACAAAACAGGCCAGCTAGTTTTCGACAAATACGTCTTCAGACGTGACAACCAACAGACATCAAAAAACGCCGTAAACAAGGTGGACAGTTCCATGCTAATTGTAATAGTTTGGCTTTTGATACATGGTCTGGAATTATTCATGTTCTGATGTGTGGTCCTATTGGAAAGGATGAAGGACCACGTAGACGCACATCTCAGAGATCAGCAAGCGGGCTTCCGCAAGAACAGATCCTGCACCCGACCAGATTGCCACACTCCGCATCATCCTGGAGCAGTCGTCGGAGTGGAACTCACCACTGTATATCACTTTCATCGATTATGAGAAGGCTTTCGACAGTGTCGACAGAGCATCCATTTGGAAGTTTTTGCTGCGACATTATGGCGTACCACAGAAGTTCATCAACATCATTCGAAATTCTTATGAGGGGATGACCTACAGAGTTGTACATGGAGGTCAACTTACAGATGCTTTTGAAGTGAAAACGGGGTGTGAAACAGGGTGCCTTCTCTCACCCGTTCCTGTTCCTCTCCTTCTCGCTATAGACTGGGTCATGAAGACTAATCAACTTGCAGGCAAGCAGGCAAGCGCAATGGCATCCAGTGAACTCTTTGGGAAGCAGCTGGACGACCCTAGACTTTGCCGATTTGATTTGGCCCCTTTCTTTCCCCCCCATCCAGCGACACAGATGCAAAACAAGACCACACAACCGTGGCAGAAACTTCATATCAGCATTGGACTGAACGTCCACAAAGGAAAGAGCAAAGTCATGAAAGCCAATGCCACAAACCAAGACCCCCTCATCCAGGCCAAAGGCAAACGCGCTGGAGGAGGTGGACAGCTTCAGTTACCTTGGCAGCATTGCTGACATACAAGGTGGTACAGATGCTGATGTCAGAGCCAGAATCGGGAAAAGCGAGAGCTAGCCAGCCTTTCTCCAGCTAAAGAATATCTGGAACTCATCAAATGTCATCTCCAAGAAAACCAAGATAAAGGATATTCAATAGCAACGTCACATCAGTTAACTCCTTTATGGAGGCTGAACTGTGGCGAACACACAGTTACCATTTACCACAAGGTGTATACCGAGGATTCACTGGCCAGACAGGATCAGCAACGAGGACCTGTGGCAACAGACGAATCAGAAGCCAGCCGATGCAGTGATTCTCCAAAGGAGGCGATGGAGGTGGATATAGGCCAACACCCTAACCCATACTAGAAGAGCTGTTGCCGACAACACCACCAGGCAGGCATTGTTGTCCTGGAACACCCGCAGGGAAAAAGAAAGAGAGGCCGCCCCAACGAACTCCTGGCGCCGCCGACCTGCAGGCAGACGTGACAGCGTTGGGGAAACCTGGAACCAGCAGCTGGAGAGAATCGCCCTGAACCGTGATGCCTGGAGGACTCTTTTGTCGGCGGCCTATGCCCCCCAGAAGGGGTTGTAGGCGAAAGTAAGTAAGTCGAGTAAGATTGTGGTGTGTTGACACACAATTTCATTCCGTTATATTTACCACACATGTATATTTTTTTTTTTTTATTAAAATTACACATGTGCTTTCTCGTCCTCCCCCTAGCGCGCTATTCTTACTCCCATTATTTCTTACTTAGTGCCTCCCTCAAATCTCCTTTTTCACCACCTTGCCGCACGGCGCACGCACGCCGGCAACACGAACGCTACACCGACCACACTGACGCACAACCAGGGCACGACAACACACACAGGCACACACACTCAACGCGCGAACACACACATCAACACACACACCACACACACACACAGTCCTACCACCCACATCGTTATTACTTTTTTTTTTTTGTTTTTCCCTTTTTTTTTTCCCCTCGTTTTTTTTTTTCCCCTTTTTTTTTTTTTTTTTTCTCAAGCTGTACTTCGTTTTTTTTTTTTTTTTTCGTCTGTCTTTGTTTTTCGCTTTTCTTTCCCTCCTCAAGCTGTCTTATTTAACTGGGTAGAAAAGGCGGTCTTGTCCTCTTTTTCTTTTCCCTCGGGCAATTTTTGTTTCTTTTTAGGCTTTTCATGTTTTGCTGTTTGATAAGCCATTTTTTACGTTGATCAACGCTGAGACCTGTTGCCGCTGTTGTGGTGGAAGCTTATAGCCTACATATATATATATATATATATATTAATAGGATATATATATATATATATATATATATATTATTGTGTGTGTTTGTTGTGTGGGTTGTGTGTGTGTGGTGTGTTGTGTGTGTGGTGATGTGAGTGGGGGATGGGGGAAGTGCGTGTGTTGGAGTGGCAACGCGACCGCCGTGCGCGTCGCTTTTTTTTATTTTTTTTTTTTTTTTTTATTTTTGTTTTTTTTTTTTTTTTTTTTTTCGTTTTTTTTTTTTTTTTTTTTTTTTTGTTTTTCCTTTTTTTTTTTGTTATTGTTTTTTTCCTATCCAAAGTCGTATATGCCGTAGCCATAGTCCTTCACGGGAACAGCTCACAGTTGAATGTTCTGTGGGCAGAACCAATGTGCTTTTCGGGGGGGAGGGGAAGGGTGTCACCACTGAGTGCACGTTTCTTCATCTCCAATGCTTTGTTTTACACTTGGGATGAACACACACACACACACCACAACCAACACACACACCCCACTAGCAAAATCGTCATCCTATCCCCCCTCCTGCCCCATCATCTTCACGCCCATCCCCAGATCCTCTCCCCCCCCCTGCTCTCTCCCACCAGGCCCCTCATGATATCCCCTCCCCCCCCCACCTCCCATCCTCCGTCCTCCTCCCTTCCCCCCGATCCCCAGCGCCCCTTCCCCCTCCTCCCCCTCCGCCTTCCCCCCCTCTCTCCCCCCCCCTCCCCCCACCCCCCTCCCCCCCCCGGTCCCCCCCCTTCCCACCTCTCCCCTCTCTCATCCCCCCATCCCATCTCCCCCTTTCCCTCTCCCCTCCCCCCATCCCCCCCCACTCCCCCCCCCCCGCTCCGCTCAATCAATCTATCCCCCCCCCCCGCCCCCCCCCACCCCCCCCCGCCTCCCCACCCCCCCCCCCCCCCCCCCCCCGTCCCCTCCCCCCCCTCTCTCTCCCTGCCATCTTCCTCGCCCCT
The DNA here is from genome assembly GCA_016801955.1 of Conus betulinus. Classification (NCBI taxonomy): domain Eukaryota; kingdom Metazoa; phylum Mollusca; class Gastropoda; order Neogastropoda; family Conidae; genus Conus; species Conus betulinus. The sequence continues at coordinate 9,938 of JADBJO010003845.1, read as the reverse complement.
CCCCCCACCCCCCCCCCTTCCTTCTCCCCGATCCTCGCTCCCCCCCTTTCCCCCCCTCCCCCCTTCCTCCCCCTCTCTCCCCTCATCTTCTTTTCTCTGCCCCCCATTCATCCCCCCTCGTATCCCGATCTCCCCCTCTTCCCCCATCCCCAGCTCCCTCATCCCCCTCTCCTCATCCTTCCTTGCCCTTCCCCCGCCCTCCCCTCCCGACCGTCTCTCCCCCCCCCCCCCCCCCGCCCCCCCCCCCCCCCCCCCCTCCCCTCCTCCCCCCTCCGCCCCGCCTCTTCTGTCCCCCCTCCCTCGCCCCGACCCACCAGTTCACTCTCCCTCCTCCCATCTCTTCATCCGTCATCCCCTCCCCTTCCCCCCCCGCCCCTCCCCCCCTATCCCCGGCCTATCCCCCCCTCCCCCCCCCCCCCCCCCCCCCCCCCCCCCCCACCCCCCCCCCCCACCCCCACCCCTCCCTCTCATCGCCTCACTTGGGCCACCACAGGAACGGAGAAAGCGGATCTCAAAATTTTTGTGGTCCTTCAGAGTCAGTCATCCAGGTCCTATTTTCTATTCATAAATACCATTCCTTGGCTGAATGTGCCAAGTCTTCGTTGTCGTCATTGCCAATGGGTACCTGCGTGGTGGTGTAACGTGATCCCAATCACCTCAGTGACTCGTTGCAGGTGAAGTGTCCTTCCTCTGCCGGGTTTGTCTTGTTTCAGGTCCAAGCAGTCAGCAAGGTTTCAGCCTCATCAGCCCGATACTGACAGCAGGGAGCAAATACCTTTAGTGAGTTGGGCGGCGCTGGGCACGGACCCTTGATTCTGCGGCTAATGTATATGGAGGCCGGGAAACTTGCGGCCATGAAAACAGTGAAAACTAACGAGTCAGAACGTAATGGTACGCAGATGAGAGTGTGGACTTGGGGAAAGAGACTGAGATCAGAGGAGAGAGGAGAGAGAGAGGTGATCAGAGAGAGGAAGAGATAGCGAGATAGAGAGACCTGAGGAGAGGCGAGAGGGACTTGGGACGGTGGAATATGTATCAACACCAGGTATTGCCCAACCGTAGCTTTGACCTACGCCTCAATTTACTCCTAATTTCGGCGCCCCGTCCTCACCGGAAAGACCTTTCTGCTCTTCTGTGCACACATTCCCTTCTCTTCCCGCCGACCAAAGAAGAGTGAATTTAAGGGCGGGGTCTGTGGAATCTGGGTTGATTAGTCGCCCGCGTCGTTTGAATCGAAAAGCTGAGGGGACGCTTTTTTAAAGACATTATGAAACACAGTCCTACCTAACACGTTACCCCTAGCTACCCCCGAGGGGGAGGAGCAGACGGGATAGAGCACGGAAGCATTTCATTCTAATCCGGGAAATCGCTCTTAAGTGATGAAGCATCCGGAGAAAGAAGGGACATCGGCGGGCCACAAAATATAAGTGACTACCCTGACGACGAATGTTACGCCTATGAAATCACGCACAGTACGAAGTAAAAAGAAGAGTGTTTTAACAAGGAAGAAGAGAAAATGTCCCCGCACGACGAGATGAATTTCAAGAACAATCAAAAATCTCAAGCATAGAAGATAGAAAAAATAGGAGTGCTTTGCAGAAATGAAAGGAAATGCCTACGTTGTTGAATGAACGGGGTAAACGTAGACACCACCATGGCAAGAGGTTAGACATTTATTAAAGTGGGTTTTAAAAATTGAACAAACAAGGTCTACGCTAAAAGATTATTATCATACGGAAATGACACACATAGAGTTTTTTAAATAGGGAAAGTATCTAAAATAAACAGAAAAAACACAAACATACATGCAGACCTGCTGCATACATACATAACACTACATACATACATTACATAAATAAATACATAACATACATGAATGCATGCATGCAGACAAAGCATGCATAGCAAATACATACCAGTGGCATGAATGCATGCATACGTACATACATGCATGACATACCATAACATACATGCATGGGCATGGCATGCATGCCATACATAAATACCATAATACATATATACAGACATACATGCGCACAGAACAAAGACAGAACAACTGGAACGCATCTATATGAAGGACAAAAAAAAAAAGGGGTATCCATTGAAGATTAAGTCGTGTTTGGTGTGCACATAAAATCGAAACGGTCAGTAACAGGATCAGGAATTAGGTAAGTCAGAAAAAGGGATAATATGTTTTAAATTACGTTTAATTGTCTACACTGATAGATGGATTTCACCCATAACACCATCACACACATACAGTCAGTAAACAAAACGTATTTCTTTTAAGTTACCGTAAAACAATACAATGGAGATCTAGTGTCACACATCTTGAAATCACACCTGAGACAGTGCGTAAACAGGAACTGTACATTTATCACAATTTAGTGCGTTCTAAGTACGTTTGAAACAACTACACCTGAAGATAGCTGTTTCACACTTGAAATCACCACAAGAGAGTGAGGGGTAACAGGAATGTACTTTAAATTAACTTTCACCGTAAAATGGTCTCTACCCATTAAAGATGAATTTTACCCCTTAAAATGCCAACGCATAGAGGGTTCAGTCCAAAAAAATTCCACCTAAAAAAAGTATACAATGAAGACTAATTTTGACACATAGCAGCACATCCACACATACAGGGAAGTCGGTGAATGTTAAAACAGGGGCATGTAACGCTTATATGCATGTTTATATTTTAAAAACGAGTAAAATAAAGCTGGGTTTTACGGATCAAAATCCCACATACATTTAGTAAGGAAGTTATTTTGAATTCACATTAAAACGTCTACAGGAAGCTGAATTTATATAAACAAAAGCCACCGCTTAATAAAGTCAGAGCAACGGAAACGTAGTTTAAATTAAGGTTAAAAACGTCTACCAATACAGAATGAATTTGATATGTTACACATGAAATATAGACACAACAAGTCCATTTAACAGAACATTTTTGTTTTGAATGTATTAAACATCAAACATTGGAGATGGAGTTTCACAACATATTGTAAACCGTAGAAAACACGCGCAGCAGGTAGGGGGTCTGTAACAACGAATTCGTCGAGAATTATCAGGGCCCGGTTTGAAATTGGTTTTTGTCAGTAAAACACTGGACATATAATTATCAGCTCGATACTAAACCAATTGCACAATCACTCAGGAGTCGGTGCAATAGAGACAGTGGATGGAGACGTTATGTCGAGCTAGGCTTCACTCAGTTTCGGGAAAATATGACCTTCTCCACAGGCCCAGCAGACAGAAAGCCCCGAGTAAAGTGTGGCCGAGATTTTGTAAGTGAAATCAACTATGAACATCCACTCCGAAGACAATCCCTCGATTTCTGGTGAGAAGAGGACCAGCAAATTAAATGCTCTACAGCCGAGGACGCTGAGTGATGAAAAGAGTTATAACTGGATTGGTGGTCAAATAAGAGGAAAAAACGAAAAAGTTCCATTCATGATGCTTAGATTTTTATCCAAACTCAGAACATGGTGTCTCGGAAAGTACTGTGAAGATCCGAGCCCGTACCAATAACCACACACACGCATTGTCAAACGGCTCAAAACCATCATGGGGGGAGGTTCCGGTTCGAATCCCAGCAGTGCCAAAAATACTTCTGGCGGTAGAAAGGGCATATTGGGCACATGACCTGGATGCGCCCGTCTATAACAGGATCAGGCCGAGGCATTCTGAGGGAAAGGTTTTTTTTTCCTTTTCCTTTCCTCCACGAAGACTCTGTCGTGGTCCAAAGGTCTCACAAGGATTTTATTTATTTTACTTTTCAAAAAACCCAGAAAAAAACGAACGTCTGCAACTCTGACTAAAAGGATGAATTTTACACAATTAAACACACACAACCCACACACACAACAACACACACACACACACACGGAGTCAACCTGAGTCCTAACAGAAACACGTTTATTTTTTCTTAAAACCGAGCACGTCCACCACTGAAGACGAATTTCCCAGCAACGTACGTTGGCGAGAGGAGTCTTAACATGGAACAAACACTTTCAGTAAACACAAAAAAAAAAAAAAAAGGTCACACAAAAAAGTCCCCCGAACGACTCCAAAGAGTCAGTGTCATAAGAAATACAAGTCTTCTGGTATGCAGTGTCCTGCAGTGAAGACTAATGGACACAGTAACCCTTTCACAGGCACTGAGTCAGTAACAGAGAGCAAAATTTTTCAAATTACGAGTAGAGATTTTCTAGCCTGGAGATACAAAATTCCCAATCTACAAAACTAACGCGCGTTGTATTGAATCATAAATGGGACCTGCGTTTTAAATAAGATTAAAAAAAAAACACGGTTTTTAAACGACGATGATTTTTTAAACTCATAAGCAGGCACTCCTAAAGAATCCAGATACAGGATAATACTTTCGATTTTTCGAGTAGTACATGAAAAAATACTGTCGGGCTGGCCTAAGTGAATCAACTGCGGACGCTCTGGTGTTGCCAAATTGATGTAGACAAAATCTCTTTCTTCTAACGACTTGCATTGCTCCTTGCAGTCAAGCAGTTTAATGGTGATTTTGAAGCGAAACTTGCAACATGTGGTTGTTTGCTTTGATATCCCAGGGATAAATACATGTAAATTGTTGTTATTCCCCCTCAAAAGAAACGTTGAAGCCGGAAGGTGGCTTATAAGTCCCTTTTGCCTTGGCCCATTTTTTTTTTTTTTTTTTTTTTTTTTCCATACATATGTACTTTTAACTGCGCTACACAACAGCCCCCCACAATTTCCTAATTCCCTCCTCTCCTCCTCTCTCTCCTCCTCATACTCGCTCCCTCTCTGATGTCATCTCTAACAATCTTCCGTCCCCTCCGACAACTCTCCATCTCCAACCTCCCTCCCCTATCGTCTCAACCTCTCTCTCTCCCTCTCCATCTCTCTCTCCACTCTCTCTCGGTGCGGCTCTCTCTCTACTCTATCTCTCTCTCTCTCTCCGCGTGTGTGTGGTGTGTGTACACCTCTCTTCTCTCTCTCTCTCTCCCCCTCCGTCTCTCTTCTCTCTAATCAAGCCAACTCCTCCCCATCCCATCTCTCTCTCAGGTCATCTCTCCTCTCTCTTCTTTCTCACACTGTGTGAGTGTTTGTGTACACCCCTCTTTCTCTGTTAACTTTGTAAGGTTGATCTTCTTCTCTCTCTCCCTGCTCTCGTATCTCTCTTCCTCTCTATAGTATTATATATAAATATCTTTCTCCCCACTGTGTGAGTGTTTGTGTCCCTCTTTCCTTCTCTGTAACTAACTACCGTAAACCCATTTGTAAAAGTGGGGTCTTCTCCCTTCCTAGTGGATCTACCTCACTCCGGACTTGTACCGTGGAATTCTTCTCTCCTCTCGACTTGCTTCCCCTCATTCTCTCCTCGGATCCTTCCCCCCTCTCCTCTCCCCTCTCAAACCATCCTTCTCCTTCTCTCCTCTCCGTCTTCCTCCACTTCGCCTTCTCTATCTCCATGCTTCGTCCCTCACGGGATCTCTTCTCCTCCTTCTCCTCCTCTCCTTCCGCTTCTCCTTCTCTCCCCCCTCTCTCCCCCTCCTTCTCCATTATCTTCCTCTCCCCCCCTCTCTTCCCTCCTCCCCGTCCATCTCTTCTCTGCTCTCCCTCCTCTCTCCGCGCTGCTCAGCTCCACATCAATCATCTCCGATCGCCTCGTCTCTCCCTCCTCTCCTCCCTCTCTCTCTCCCGTCTCTATATATATATATATAAGTATATATATATAATATATGAATCTTTCTTTCCTCACAACTGTGTGAGTGTTTGGTGTACACCTCCTTTCTCTGTTAACTTTAGTAAAGTGGATCTTCCCTCCCTTCCTCCCTCTCTCTACATCTTCACCCTCCTTCCTTCGGATCTCTCTTCTCTCTCGTCTCTCTCTCTTCTCCTCCAGCTCATTCCCCCGTCTCCGGTGGCGGGTCTCTCTATATCTATATATATATATATAGATATATATATATATATATATTCTGATCCTCACATACAGGTTTTTCCAATGACAATCAGTCATTTTTGGAACAGCAACAGTCCAATTCCCAGCAGGAAAGTGTGAAGCTGGTGAGACGGTGACCGAGCTGTCCGCATTGCTGGAAGCCATGCAGTTCACACAGCACTAATTAGTTAGAATCACTGCTTCTCCAGTCCATGGTCTATGTACATTAATCGTCCGCTCCTATCGGCATTCCTGACAACAAACTGATTGTTGTTGACCTATTCCTTCCACTTCTAATTCGGCCATGTTGCACCATGTACGATAACCACCTTTCTTAGAAAAGAATTTGTACAGATAAGTCGAACGGACTTGTTCGTTTTCGCTCTCTCCCTCTCGCTCTCTCTCCCTCTCTCACATCATACACGAATCACTCGCTCCTCTCATTCCCCATCTTCAATCATACTGACTCTTTCTCTCATCTCTCTCCGCTCTCCTCCATTCCCCTCCCTCACCGCTCACGACCTCTCTCACCCACAGGTCCCTCCTCTCACTACTCCACAGTCTCCACGTCGACTCTCCTCCGCTCCTCCCTCTATCCCGTCTCTTCTCTCCGCTACTCATCTCTCCATCTCCCCTTCGCTCCCTCCTCGAGTTCTCGTTCTCCCTCGTCTCCAAAATCTCTACTCCTTCTCTCCTCCCTCCCCCTCCCTCTGCTCTCCTCTCTCTCGTCCTCTGTGTGTGTGGGGGGTGTGTTGTGGGTGCGGGGTGGGGGCAGCGCGCACGGCGCGCGCCGCGCCCATGTTGGTGGTGTGGTGATGTGAGTGAGTGAGTGAGTGAAGGTGAGTGTGAGTGTTGTGTTGTTTATGTGTGTTAGTGCTGTGGCGGTTGTGCTGTGCTGTGCTGTGCTGGGTGTGGGGGGGGGGGGGGGCTGTGCGGTGCTGTCTGTGTCCATTCGTAAACTTTACGATCAACATTTCCTGCAGTTCAAACACAAGTCCAAGGAAATCAAAACATTATGAACCAATAAATTTCTATTCTTTCCAGCCCATCATACCCCAATCCCCTCCATATCCAGATTTCAACGACAGAAGAAAGTCTGTAATTCTTTCGCCTGAAGAACCATTTTCAGCACGTTGCTTGTGGTAAAGTATATTTGTCTATTTCTTTTACAATATGGTGATACAGTTACGGTGAGTACTGCTGTGTAATATTGATGAGAGATATCATGAGTTTTTTTTTTTGCACAAAATGTTAACATTACATGTAATGAAAGATGACTATTTTAGACAGTTTACGAAATATCTGGAGCACATATTGCCTGCATTTGAATATAGCTCCGCCAAACCAAGTTGAGGCAAGGGGGCGGTAAACATCACATGTGGTGTTCATCGAGCAAAAATAGTCCCAGAAGTCTCTGAAAAGCGGCAAATTAACACCCGCATCATTTTTGTTTCCCCCCTTTGCAAAGCCATTTAGCGAACAGGCCCAAATTTACTACAAATGTTTTTCTCTCTGCCTGGGGACTTTCTGGTTGGGTAAGGAGATCCAAAAAACATTCAACAGCGCTGATAAATTGGAGGGGGGGGGGGGGGGGGTGGGGGGGTGGGGTGGGGGGGGGGGGTGGGGGGTGGTGGGGGGGGGGAGGGGGGGGGGGGGGGGGGGGGGGGGGGAGGAGAGGAGGAAATATAACGTCAAAAAAATGTAATCATCAAATCTTACGTCAACAGAAGATGAACGACATGTGTAAGCAAGTCTGATCTAAAAATCCAAACTGCGTACAACATGACTAACAGAGCGGTCTTAGTTTGAGCTAACACTCGCCTAACAGTATGCTGCTATGCATGGCAGCCTTTTCACAACACAGCAACAACAAAGGGGTCGATGAGCCATTTCCTCTACCTCTCCATCCCTACAAAACACCCCAAACCTTAAAATCTTCCCCAATCTATCTCATCTCTCTCCCCCGCCCCCCCCCCCCCCCCGTTAATTCTCCCACCCCCCCCCCCCCCCCCCCCCCCCCCCGGCCCCTCAACGCTTCCGCTTTCATTGAACGACATTGCAACACGCACTAGCCTAGGCCCTCATCCTCCTGCCCACCACCTCACATGCAAAGTTACGTGGTTCTGACTACACTGGCGCATAGGTCGGTGGTTGCTCAATGAACCTGCAGATGGAGCCATTTGAGGCCCGCTTTTTTTTCCCGAAAATCTTGGTTCTTTTTTGTGACGGGTATACCCTGTAACGAACCCTTACGTCGTTGCATGAGTCGAATGGGCAATGTTGTGTCTCTCTGTCGTGTTTGTTGATGTTTCTTTTCTTTTTGTAACTGCCAGGTTTCTTCTAGAACAGGTGATTACTTTACATGGAACGAAGAAATTCTTGTGTGTGGTCTGTCTTCCGTTGTATAAATGTTTACACTCGCTCCCAGACAACGTGTGGGCCGATCTTTTCCTTTCTGAAAAGTGTTACAGTATTTCATTATGGGTCACGGATGATGCCCTGGATGCCCCCAGGTGCCCGGTGCCGGCGTTTGTTGACCAGAAACGGACGTTTCTACGGCTACAAAAACGCCCAAAACCGGGGTTTACAACTTCTTTATGGCAGATATCTCGAACTCCTACTTGCGCGATTTACAAGCGTTTGGCCTGATCCTTTGACAAATATCGGAGCCATATCTTTCCATATGTAAGAGTGACTGTAATGGAATGAAGATCCTCCTACGAAGAAGTGAAGCTCCAACAGCACAACACAGTCATAACTATATATCTGCTTGAAGCAACACCTGAACAGAGAAATAGGTGCCAATTCATATTCAAAATCCCCCAATTCCAATGTCACAAACACGCACAGACTTAATACTTAAAAAACCTTGAGTCAGTGGAAGCTGGGATACGTTTATATGCGCTTTGCAATCTTTTTTTTTTTTTTTTTTTTTTTTTTTTTTTTGTTTTTTTTTTTTTTTTTTTTTTTTTTCTAACTCCGAACATCTGTCGGTCACTGTATGACTCCTCTCTCATCTTCTTTTCTCCTCTCTGTCTCTCCCCCCCCTTTCTCTTTCTCTCTCTCGCCCCCCAATCTCCCCTCTTCGTCCTCTCTCCTCTCTCCGCTCTCGTCTCGTTTCTCTCCCGTTTCTCCTCGGCTTCGTCTCACTCCGACTGCCTCTCCGGGTTCTCTCCTCCCCTCCTCCCGTCCCATCTCTCATCTCGTCTCTCATATGAATGTATACATTTTTGCCGTTCCAATGCATCACACTACCAGACAAAATAACGCAGTGCATGCAACAGAATACGCTGTAGTACTACCGGGTCCAAAAAAAAAAAAACAACAAAAAACTTCAAAGACTGAACGAGGAGATGGACGACGGTCAAAGGTGGTGGGGGGGAGGAGGCACAGGATATACAGAAAAACGAGCAGGCAATGGCGATAACCGATAATGGATAGAGACAGGTTAGTGAGGGGAGAAAGATTGAGGAAAGAAAGAAAGTGGATGGAGAGAGTGTAGGCGAGATGAGAGTAGAAAGAAAGAGAGAGAGGGAGAAGAAAGTGAGAGAGGACACACAGCACACAACACACACATCACACACACACACACACAAAGCCCACACTCCCGCAAGACGCACGGCACGCACCGCAGCACACACAGCACCCCCACACAGCACCACCACAAAACAACACCAACACCCACACACACACCACACCACCGGGAAGGAGATAGACGCCACACCACACACACACCAGACTCACACACACAACACAAACACACCGCTCATGAGGAGACAGATACAGAGGATGAAGAAGAGCGTAATTTAAATGACTCTGAACTTTTGATCTGTCAGTCCTCGCAGAGCCCACAAGGTTAAACGGTTCCAATGGTGCAGGCCGGACTGCAAACAGCTCCCTGCATAGCGTGCTGTGGGGAGACCGCTCTAACATGTCTCCCCTGCCAACATGGCTCTGTTCTGCATAACCAATTCTCCTGTTTCGAAGGAACCACACCAAA
>JADBJO010003844.1:217729-225730 GCA_016801955.1 Conus betulinus | reverse complement strand
TTTTTGTGTGTTTGTGTTGTGTTGGTGTTTTGTTTTTTGTTGTTTTGTTATGCCTTCTTGCTTTTTTTTGTGTGTTTGTGTGTTTTGTTGTTTGTGTTTTTTTTTTTGTTTTTTTTTGTTTGTTTTTAGGTTCTTTCTTTTTTTGTGTTTTGTTTTGGTTGTTTTTTTGTTTGTTTTTGTTTTTGTGGGTGTGTTCAGAACTACACATGTGTGTATGTTTTGAGGGAATATGAAACCTCCCATATCCTTGCCCACTATCTCAAATTAATCCGTTCGACACAAAGTCATGGACCATGTGTTATAATCCGTTCTCACAGAAAAACAGTACACACACACACACACAACACACACACACACCACACACCCCACACACACACACGCACACACTCACGCACGCACAGCAGGCACGCAACGCACGCACGCCCGCACGCACGCACGCACCACACACTCCACACACCACACCACACACACACACCCAGCACCCACACACACACACACACAACACACACACACGCAGACACAACCTCTAATCTTGTTTTGGGCTCAACAGAGTGGCGGTTCTGTCAACAATTTGCAGCAGCCCTCATGACAATTAGTAGATAAGCATATCCAAGCAAAGTCGTTTTAGCATATGACGTGGTTGTTATCGATTACTATAATCTACCCTGGTCCTCTTTGATAGCCCAGTGGACAGGTCCAGCGACCCAAGTCCCCTGCGCGTTACCCTCCTGTGCCAGCCTGCCTGCCTGCCTGCTCTGTCCCCCTTCCCCCCCCCCCCCCCCCCCCCCCATCCACTCTAAGGTCCTGCATGGAAAGGAATGAGGATTGCTCCCCTTGGTGTCTGGTGTTTGTGCACCTGGGTGGACCACACCGACAGTGGTATTGAAAACTGAGAGCTTCTGCGTTGTTACTCTGTCTGTCTGTCTCTCTTAATCCCTCTGTTAACTCTCTCTCTCTCTCTCCTCTCTCTCTCTCTCTCTCTCTCTCTCTCTCTCTTCGCTTATCCCTCTATTAACTCTCTCTCTCTCTTTTCTCTCTGTGTTGTCTGTCTGTCTGTCTCTGCAAGCAAATGACAGAAGAGAGATACATGACACAGGTGTGTCATTGATAAATGTAAAGGTCGTGACTGGCCTATGGCAGGCATAGCAAACCTCCACGTAGGATGCTGTGAAAAGAAATCAACTGAGGAAAAGCGAAGATTGATAAGTCTACAGATAAAGGTGTTTAGAAATTGAGTTTAACATGAAGATTGATTTCATCTTTTTTTTTTTTTTTCCTTTTCTTTTTTAAGGAACGTTTGCCCAATTATAGACAAATGTTTTGAATTTTTCTTTTACTGAGAGGTACACAGGCACAGATATATTTTGTCGTATGACGTGAGGTCACGGAGATAGTGAAGACCGTTGTGGCATTGTTGAGAGGCCATATCAAAGAATCAAGAACTGTTTTGATGACAGGTCTGCATGGACTAAGGCATTTGTTTGCCGAAGAGATTGTTGATGTGACTGTTTTGAAGCTGATTTGCAAACGAAAAGTACTTGTGAGTCTGTGAGGACCTGGTCATTCTTTTATTTGTTTTGTTTTTTTTTTGTTTATTGAAAACGGGTGTTTAGGAGAACAGTTAAGGGAAGTCACAGTCAAAGGTATTGCATGTAAAATGTTGTTGTCAATGAAGAGCATGACTTGCGTTCTGTTTGTCTGTTTTTCTTTTTATTGAAAGTGTGTGTGTGTGTGTGTGTGTGTGTGTGTGTGTGTGTGTGTGTGTGTGTGGTTGTGTGTGTGTGTGTGTGTGGTGTGCGTGCGTGCGTGCGTGCGTGTGTGTGTGCGTGCGTGTGTGTGTGATAACAAAATGTGAAGTCACAAGTAAAGATATTACATGTAAAATCTAGGTGTTTTAATAAAAAGCATGAATTGTCCTCTGTTGCTGTTCAATGATGTGTGAGCATGTCTGACAAAAATGTAGCAGAGAAATGCGCCAGCAATAATGTATTAAATACAACAGAACTAGCAGCAGAAGGGAGGAGAAGAATCGTCAGCACACCTGAAATAGAAACAACAATGGAAACAAATGCTGTTCCATATGGACAACAAAAGAAAAAAAGAAGAAACGCATACACACGTGAGCATGCAATCATGACTTCAAATATGTGTCTTCGGGACCCCTACGAAGCATAGCCTATCACACCATCAACATTTTACAAACGCAATGGAAGGATGTTTTATTCCAATCTGTTGAAAATTATATCAAAGTTCATTAATTTAGATATTACAAAAAAAAAAAGGAGCAAGAAAAAAACTGATCGTGTTTTTTTTTTTTGGTTTTGATTTTTGGAAACAAAAGAGCTGCATTTTACAAACGATTCTGATGAGAGAGGTGGTCAACATTGGTAACATACCGCGACAATCTATTTGAGTTAGTGTACACTTCAATCTCACATTAATTTTAAAATGTTCAGTAGACCTGAAACAACATGGACTCTTGGCTGACCCCAAAACAAACATGACGCATCTTCAGTTTCGAAACGAGGGTGGTGAGACAGCCCTGAAATCTACAGCCATTGAAAGCACAGAAGAAGTCAAAACACTGCTCTATCCTCAGAGTTTTAAATACACGACATCTTTCAAAAGAAGTTGTCAGAGCTATTTTGAACGAGGACGTTCATCATCAAATTGTAATCTCCCCTTTTTGTCTGACTTTTGTGCAGGAGATGGTGGATACGGGAGGGGGAGGGGAGGGGGGGGGGATGAGGGGGTGGGGTGGGAGGGGGGGGGGGCAGGATCGTGGTTGTTGGAGTCTGACTGACGCTGGCTTTGATGGATGGCCGTGGGTGATGCGTGTTACTGCTGGCTTTCTCTCAGGAGAGTGCAAGGTCACGTAACTCACAGGTTTACTGTTGTTCCATGGCCTTTCATGTAGCAAGGGTTGTAAGGCCATGATTGTGTGCATCAAAGGGAGGTAATGTGTGTGACTCCCGTTTGGGGGGGCTGTAGAATGATGAGTGCTGACAGACTGCTTATAGGATTAAGTTTGGTGTTAAAAGGCGTTGTGCTCGTGTGTGGTCTTTCTGGTACGGTCAAATAAATCACGAGGTTTGTAAATATATATATATATATATATATATATATATATGTGTGTGTGTGTGTGTGTGTGTGTGTGTGTGTGTGTGTATAATATAATATATATATATGTATATATATATATATATATATATACATATATAAAAGAAAAAAACACCCGAAGGTATATATATATATCTCCCTCTGTCTCTCTCTCTTAGTGTGTGTGGTGTGTGTGTGTGTGTGTGTGTGTGTGTGTGTGTGTGTGTGTGTGTGTGTGTGTGTGTGTGTGTGTGTGTGTGTACGCGCGCGCGCACGCTCGCGCGCGCTCGTGTTCTCATGTTTCTACACTATTTGCAGGCTCGTACTTTACATACTTTCAAAGACTTAGCAGACTTTGTTACCGCAGTTCTGCAGAGCTCTCTCTCTCTCTCTCTCTCCTCTCTCTCTCTCTCTCTCTCTCGCTCTCTCTCTCTCTTCTCTCTGTTAGCACACCAACATACAACTACTTCCACCACTCCCTCCTTCCCCTCCTCTTCTCCTTCATCTATCACCCTACACTCATTCTTTCTCTACCCCCCCCCCCCCCCCCCCCCCCCCACACTTTCCCTCAGCTCCTAGCTCCGTTTCTCCCACTCATTCCCCTCGTAAAGTCCACTTCTGTTTTTGTCCATTACCATTTTATGACCCCCCCTCACCTGTATAATTACCACCGACTAACCTTACATCACAGGAAAATATGGGGCTGTTGACACGGCAGCTTTCAGCTGTTCACTCGCGACCTGCTTCAATGCAGCTGCTAGTCTGATAGTGGTGGTGGATTCAGTGTACATCACCATGCTCAACCTCAGGCAATGTGAGTGAATCAGAAGTGAACGCACCGATGTTTGCTGTATGAAATATCAAGGGGTTTTTTTGTTTGTCTTGATACATCTTGTTACATGACATACCGCATCCTAATCTCCAATATGGCGAGAAGATGGTGTGACCCTTTTTTTTAAAGCGTGGAGACTAGCTGACCATTTTGCAGTGTTTGTTTGTCTATATGGCAATGTGTGTATTTTTGCTTTTAGTGCAGGTGTACGCTTACTGTCATTTTTAATCTCTCTCTCTCTCTCTCTCTCTCTCTCTCTCTCTCTCTCTCTCTCTCTCTCTCTCTCTCTCCTCTCTCTCTCTCTTTTATTTTTTTTGTTTGGTCATGAACAACTCTATGGATTTGGATGGCACTTCATGACTATATCACTTTCAAGATGCCACCAGGTAATTCAATTTCATTATGTTATACATTGTTGTAAACAGTTCTGCCGTGTCTGTTTCTTTTTCTTTCTTTTTTTTTTTTCATCCAGAAGGACTAGACAGTTTCGTGCCAATATTTGGACAGGGGCTGGAGGTTTTCTTTTCCGTGTGGTGACAGAACTGAAAGAGCGTTGAGAGGTCGACCGGAATCTCATAAAAAGGAATCTGAAACCCGTTGGTAATGACCCCCCCCCCCTCCCCCACCTCCCTATCCCCCTCATTGCTCCTCTTCGCCATCCTTTTTTAACGACCTTGGTGATAGGTCAATGACCCAGTTCCTCTGAGTTACCTCCCGTCACGAGACTGCCTGCTCGTTTCTTTTCTTTCTTCTTCTTTCTTCTTCTCTAGCCATAATCCTGGCACACCCAGGTGTAAGAATTGCTCACCTGGGTGCCTTGCGTTTGTCCACCACGGGGTCGACCACTCCAGCAGTGTTATGGATCAGATAGTGTTACTCTCGCTGCTACTGGGCGTCCAGCTGCTCTAAAGAATGCCAAAAAAAACAGCCGCTAAACACGGGAAGCAGGCGCTCCATCCCCCTCCCCCCCCCCCCCCCCCCCTATACATTCCTCAAGTGCTCGGTCTTTGTCGTGGTTCTACGTTGTTCTTCTCCCAGCGGTCGTGTTGTTTTTGGGTTTTTTTTTTTTGGGTCCTGTTTTCCGAGTGTCTCGTTTATGGCGCACAGAAACACAGACACACATAACACCTATTCCCTCCCTCCCTCCCTTCTTTCCTCCCTCCCTCCCTTCCCTCCCTCGCTCTATCTCTCCCTCCTTCTCTCTCTCTCCCTCCCTCCTTCTCCCTCTCCTGCCTCCATCCCTTTCCTCCCTCTCTCCCGTTTTTTTTTTCTCTCTCCCTCTCTTGGATAAGCTTACCTTGCCTAAAACTTTTCGCATTGAGCTATGCAGTTTTTGAGTCGCTCTCTCCTCTCTCTCTCTCTCTCTCTCTCTCTCTCTCTCTCTCTCTCTCTCGCCTCTCTCTCCTCCCTCCCCCCCCTCCTCTCTCTCTCTCTCCTGTTTTGTTCCATATCCACATCATGTTCTGTTTTCCGTGTTTGTCTACGTTAATTCTTACACTCTTCTTAGGGCCGATTATTCACGTTATGTGCAGGTACACACGCAAACATATACAACACGCATTCACACACACACACACACACACACACACACACACACACACACACACACACACACACACCACACACACACACACACACACACACACACACACACACACACACACACACACACACACACACACACACACACACACACACACACACATACACACACACATTCACTCTCATAATCATTCACACGCACATCCATAAACACACACATACATGCATACGTACACGTTCACACGAAAGCATACTTATACGTGCATCCACACACATGCACACTTATGCAGTCATTACTTCTGCGCAAATTTATCACGTGTAGTAATCGGTCAAGTCGAAATGAATTCTCCCCCTGTTCCCTCAGTCCCTTCCTCTTCGAAAGACCACAAGTGTACACACACACACACACACACACACACACACACACACACACACTCACACACACACACACACACATATATATATATATATATATATATGTATGTATGTATGTATGACAGACACAAACACGCGCGCGCTTGCATGCTCACACATACACACACAAACGTACACACATATGCACACACACACAAATACACAGACACAGACACAAACACAAAGACATACACACACACACAAAGATACACATACAAATACACACATGAGACACACATACACACGCAACACACATTTACACGTGCGCGTGCGTAAAACACACCACTAATGAATACATATGCATGTAGACACACACATGCGCGCTCGCGCACACGCACACACACACACACACACACACACACACACACACACACACACACACACACACACACACACACACACACACACACACACTTCACACACTCACACACACACACACACTCACACATTCTCTCTCTCTCTCTCTCCTCACACACACACACCACACACACACACACACACACACACACACACACACACACACACACACACCACACACACACATCACACATCACATCACTGAAACCTTAGCACCACAATCGGTCTTTTGTATTCTCATTTGAAGAAGAATTCCAACTCTGTCCTGACTGCATTCTCCCTCCTTTCCCACCCTATCAACGCACCATTTTCACTAGGTTGTTATCATTATCTGAGATCTTTTCCACAAAGGTGTGGTCATGAAATCTGGCCCATTCAGGAATTCCACATCAGTGTCAGTGATTCAGTACCGAAGTGTGCGTTTTCTGTATATATGAATAGTCCGTTGCGAAAATGCCGATCTCGAATTCTGGAATGTCTAGTCATTATAATAATCCTAAATATATCTGAAGGAATTTTAAATCGCTGCAATGTCTCATTTTTTTCCCTATACATTTGTTGCTGTTGTTGTGTTGTTGTTTTTTGCAGTATTTTTGAAAAAAAAATAACAAAGAAACGTACAAAGAAAGAGAAAGAATGAAAGGACATCACTCACGTTACATCATTCCCAGGGGTAAAAAAAAAAAAAAAAAAAAAAAAAAGACAAAGAGTAAGTTTTTACATTGCAGTATACAGATAAAGTCATGTTTACCGAACAATGTGCGTAGGTTAATAATATGTGAAAAAAAAAAAAGATTTGCGAAAGACAGAAACAGGAAATATTCATACGCAGTTACACGACAGACAAACAGACAGACAGACAGACAGACAGACAACAGACAGACAGACAGAGTAGTGGGCTAGGGGTTGGCTTCTTTGGAATCCATGATTCGTGCATGTCGTACATTGCTTTGTCACTGTCAAGGACCCCCCCCCCCCCCCCAAAAAAAAAAAAAAAAAAAAAAAAAAAAAAAACAGAAAAAAAAAAAAAGAAAAAAGAAACAGAAAAGAAAAACTAAATGGAAAAAAAAATCACCACGGCACTACATGAAGAATTTATTATATAATGATTAAAAGTATTTGAGCAGGAAAATTTTCATCTGGGGGTAACACATCACGTGCATCTCACTGCGTTTATGTTTACGTCTATTCCTGTGGCGTACCCCACGTTACAAGAAATGATTAGTTAGGACAAATATAATGGTTCGTATACCACCAATTACCTTTGAAATCAACAACAATCAAATTCAAATTAGAATTATCAAAAACAAAACAAAACAAAACAAAAAACAAAACAAACAAAACAAAAAACCTGTTTATCTTGATTTGTGGTCATAATTAGTTTTTGAACAATTATGTGGCCATTCTGTGATGCTGAAACGCTTGTCATAGTACACTCTTAAAATGTCTTATCATATCATACTGTAATGCTGAAATATCGCCCCATAGAGTCCTCTAAAATGTGTGGTCGTTTGGGTTGGGTGCATTGGCTTCAACTCTTCATGAACATAGATACAGTGAAAGTGGTTTAGTGGATTTGTCCGTTACTCTGAAGATTAAGTGCATTTTGTTTCTCAGCTGTTCTGCTCAGAACCAAACTGGAAAGAAATCCTTTTCTGACTTCATGCTATTAAGCTTTAAAAAAATGTATTTGTTGGAGACATCTGCGACACCTCATGACGTGTGAACTTCTTCTTCTATTTTTCTTCTTCTTCTTC
>JADBJO010003844.1:205229-207729 GCA_016801955.1 Conus betulinus | reverse complement strand
CAAAGACAGAAGAATGGCACAAAAAGGTAGAAAAACAATAGACGACACTAGAGAAGCAGAACAATAGATTTTCACAAAGGTACAGTTAAAGAGAGTGGTAAAAAAAGAGGAAGGTACGAGCATGAAGCTTCTAGAAGGTGTGGGAACTCTCTGTGTTGATAGAGCTGCGCTTGCTTCACCCCGGACATGCACTCAGAACATTCACACTCTAGGGGGGAACAATTAGTAGTTCTCCCTACTATTGCCATTACGAACGAACCAGTTTATCAGTCAATTTAGTCAGCTGTTTTCAGGTTTGTCCATCTTAGTCACTGACAGTGACACCTCCCCACCTCACCTATCCCTTGACATCGTCTGTTATGGTTGGGGGCACCCCTGATGATCTGGCCACCATACAGTGACTCGGCAGACCGAAACAACAATCCAAGGAAGTCAGGGGAGGGAACCCGCCTCGCAGTAGACTCTCCACCCGAATTACAATGCTTGAAAAGATGGGGAACAGAAACCAGGATGTTTGTTTGCGTCTTTGTTTCGGGTTTTCTTCTCATATTTTCTTTTTTTGTTGTTGAATTTTTTTTTTTGTTTTTGTTTTTGTTTCGTTTTGTTTGAGAACGTGAACAGATTTCAAACTAGCACCACACGAACGTCGGAGTGTGAATTCGGTTACTTCGCCACTCACCCTGCCATCGAGGCGCCCATTGAATATAAAAAGGTGACGGAAGAGATGTTTTTATAGGGGGTCACAAACAACATCGGGGCTTCGATGTGCACTTTATACGTCTTACTGGGCCTCTTGCGTCTTCTTATTACCTTACCTTCCGTGTGTCTTCTTATGTTTTCCTGCGCGTTTGTAAGACGAATAGATAGGGATGTAGATGACCGGCACGCACGCATGCATGCAGGCGCGCGCGCGCGCTCACATGCACACACACACATACACGCACGCACGCACGCACGCACGCACACACACACACACATACACTCATACACACACACACAAACACACGTGCGAGCGCGCGCAGGCATGCACTCAGGCAAGCGCGCACACACACACACACACACACACACACACACACACACACACACCACCTCTTTAAGCACATAATCGTCCGTTTACATATATGTTTTCATAGATCATTGCCTCTACGTATATATATATATATATATATATATATATATATATATATATATATATATATATATATATATATATATATATATATACATACATATATGTATGTGGTGTATATATATTTTTTTTCTTTTTTTTTTTTCTTTGTAGGTCACAAGTCCTGAAGACGGTCTATGACCGAAACGTTGCAGATTTTTTTTTTTTTTTCTGTTTGAAAATTTTCTGACAATCATCAAAGACATTATACATATGTAAATGATAGGGTTTCCATTCTTTCCTTTTCATGTAAAAGCAGCTAAAACATTAACGAAGGTGCTTGTGTGCGTGTTGGGAGGATGGGGAGGGGCAGCGGGTCAAAAGAGAGAGGAGGGGAGGGGCGGGGTTGGGGATAGGAGAGGAGGGTCAAGGGAGAGAATTCGTGGGTGAAGAAATTGTATTGTTTTGATGCGTTGTCCTTTCTTTTTATGTTTTACGTCAATAATGATTGAGAGAGAGAGAGAGAGAGAGAGAGAGAGAGAGAGAGAGAGAGAGAGGAGAGAGAGAGAGAGAGAGAGAGAGAGAGAGTGACCTTAATTGTCAGAAAAATTGATAAACACTGTCAGAAACGCGTCCATTATATGGAGGAAACTTGATTATTTGGTTGAAGTCTTTCCATTCGAGTCCATAGCACGCACACTCAACTATGGACTGACAAAAAAATCCCATTAAAACATGCCTTTGATGGCACTCAAAGCCACAATCTCAGAGTCCAATGCCTTTAATGGCACTCAAATCCACAATCTCAGAGTCCAATGCCTTTGATGGCACTCAAATCCACAATCTCAGAGTCCAATGCCTTTAATGGCACTCAAATCCACAATCTCAGAGTCCAATGCCTTTGATGGCACTCAGATCCACAATTTCAGGGTCCACAGCCTGCGGCCCGAACCATGGCACCATAGAGGCTGTTCCAGCAGGGAAATTGATCTCATAACAGATACCAATCCTTTGAAACTTTGCTTTCGAATCAGAGACACTGACAATGAAAAAAAATAGACTGACCCTGGAGGACGAACGAACGAACGAAATTTCATTTTCATTTATTTCCTTTTTTCCTTGATCGAACGAAATGTTATTTTGTTTCCAGCGTAACGAGATAAGTAATTACACGTGCTTTTTATCTCTCTCCACCCAGCCCTGGGGGAAAAACCGAAGAGAAGAAAGCGCACGTGGAAAACAAACAAGTCACTATAGCAAGAACTCGGGAAATGAAAAGCGAAAATACTAGTCCACATGCAGTCTACAAAAAGGGAAAAGACTAATTCTACAAAGGTAATTAACAGAATCCTGCACGCATGCACATACGCACATGCTTACTCTCTCTCTCTA
>JADBJO010003844.1:197729-200229 GCA_016801955.1 Conus betulinus | reverse complement strand
GAACGAAGGAAAACAAAACAGAACAAAACAGAACAAAGGAAAACAAAACAAAACAAAACAAATGAAAATGAAAACGAAGACGAAAGCAAACAAAAAAAAAAAAAAAAAAAAAAAAAAAAAAACCGAAACAAAACGAAGCGAAACAAAACAAAACAAAAACGATTATGAGATCAATTATTTAGTCAGTTTTGGTGTTATCTGTTTTGTGCTGTTATTCGCGACAATAGGCAGAATGTGCTATAAGGCAATGTAAAAAAAAAAAAAAAAAAAAGAACTCTGGTGAAGAATGATCAGTAAGAAAAGAAATCTTTGAGTCTCTGCATTAAAGCGATCCAAACTGAGTACAAGGCCAGTCCAAGTAGTCTCAACGTCAGCATGGTCAGATCTGCAGTTTTGTTGAACTATCTATATCTATCTATCTATCTATCTATCTATCTCTCTCTCTCTCTCTCTCTCTCTCTCTCTCTCTCTCTCTCTCTCTCTCTTTCTCTATCTATCTATCCATCTATCCATCCATCCATCCATCCATCTATCTATCTATCTATCTATCTATCTATCTATCTATCTATCTATCTATCTATCTATCTATCTATCGTTCTCTGTTTCAATTTGTCACTCAATGTGTGTGCGTGCGTGCGTGCGTGCGTGCGTGCGTGCATGCGTGCATGCGTGCGTGCGTGCATGCGTGCATGCGTGCGTGCGTGCATGCGTGCATGCGTGCGTGCGTGCGTGCGTGTGTGCGTGTGTGTGTGTGTGTGTGTGTGTGCGTGCGTGCGTGTGTGTGTGTGTGCGTGCGTGCGTGCGTGCGTGCGTGCGCGCGCGTGCGTGCGTGCGTGCGTGCGTGCGTGTGCGTGTGTGTGTGTGTGTGTGTGTGTGCGTGTGTGTGTGTGTGGACATCTATTTTTGCTGCTGTTTATTGATGTGGTTCTGACGATTATGACGACAACAATCCTGCTATGCTTTTTTTCTTATATTTTCCCCCATAACATTTCTCGTTTTTCTTAGTAATGGATAGATGAAGAAAACCAAACCAAACAAAACAAAACCAAACAAACGATATATTCCTGGGTTTATTCCTCTTCCTCAGTAAAGAACATTATAGCTGTCTCCATGTCTATGTCCCTGTCTATCTTCTCCTCCCCCTAGCCTCCCTTATCTCTGTCTGTCTGTTTCTCTGTCTGTCTTTGTGTTATGTATCTTCTTCTGCCCTTAGCCTCCTGTCTGTCTGTCTGTCTGCCTGCCTCTCTGTCTGTCTGTCTGTCTGTCTATCTGTCTGTCTGCCCTCCTCTCTATCTCTCTCTGTGTGTCTCTCTCTCTCTGTCTGTATTTTGTGCTATGTATCTTCTCCTCCCCTAGCCTCTCTTCTATCTGTCTGTCTGTCTGTCTGTCTGTCTGTCCCCGTTTGTATCTTGTGTTATGTATCTTCTCCTCCCCCATAACCTCCCTTATCTCTGTCTGTCCTACCTGTCTGTCTGTCTGTCTGTCTGTCTTTTCTCTCTCTGTGTGCCTCTGTCTCTGTCTCTCTGTCTCTGTCTCTGTCTCTGTCTCTGTCTCTCTCTCTCTCTCTCTCCTCTCATCTCTCCTCTCAATCTCTCTCTCTCTCTGTCTCTCTGTGTATTTTGTATTACGTGTCTGTTATAAATTGATGCGCTTTTCATGACTGCCATGTCAATCAATAATCATGTGGTATCCCCTCCCCTCCCTTCCCCCCCCTCCCCCCCCCCCCCCCCCCTTTTTTTTTTCCCTCGTAAAACAACTCTTCGTTCCGTTACGTTACGTCATGGCAAGGTGAAAACAAAACAAAACAAAAACAAAACAAAACAAACCGTCAACCCGAACTTATCTGTGTCTCTCAACAGACAAGATTTTTGTTTGTTGAGTATATATATTTCTCGGTTTCCAACCCAGTCTCTCCCTCTCCCTCTCTCTCTCTCTCTATCTCTCTCTCTCTCTCTCTCTCTCCTCTCTCTCTCTCTCTCTCTCTCTCTCTCCCACCTCTTTCCCATCCCCATGCTCACCTCCTCTCTCTCTCTGTTTTCTTTTTTCGGTGCAATAAAACAGCTGTGGTGGGCACGATGGTCGGTGTGTGTCCCACGTTTTAAGGGCCAGTTTATGGAGATGGCTGACACGAGACTCGCTCGCACAAACATCCCAGGGTCTT
This sequence comes from Conus betulinus, assembly GCA_016801955.1. Classification (NCBI taxonomy): domain Eukaryota; kingdom Metazoa; phylum Mollusca; class Gastropoda; order Neogastropoda; family Conidae; genus Conus; species Conus betulinus. Next base: position 198,068 of record JADBJO010003844.1, on the reverse strand, counting down.
GGATACCTCGTCTCGTGTGTGTCGCCCCTAAAACGGCGGTTACTGTCCTCACCATTTATAGGCGCCTTTTTTGTTGTTGTTGTTGTTTTTAATTTCCTTTCGATTTCGTTTCTTTCTTGTTTGTTTTGTTCTTTTGTTTGTGTGTGTTTTTTTTTTTTTTTCCTCATCTTCCTTGGTGTGATTCCTTTTCGATCTTTCTTTTTTTCTTGTTTTTCTTTTTTCTTTCCTTTTTCTTTTTCCTTTTTTTTCTTTTCTTTTTCTTTCCTTCTTTTCTTTTTTTTTTCTTTTTTTTTTTTCTTTTTTTCACCCTCCTTGTTTCGTTTTTGCCTTTTACATCCT
>JADBJO010003844.1:190229-192729 GCA_016801955.1 Conus betulinus | reverse complement strand
AGATGTATCAGGTTTGTCATGAAATGCTGACCTTGATTGGCGCTATAGTATCACCGTGTTTGCTCTCCCTTACCTTTATCGAAATGCCTCTCGCTGTGATCCTGGGTCCGTATACTTCACGCTGAGGCCCTTTGTAAGTTTGTGCCAAAGTCTCCGATGGATGGTCAAATGAATGGATGGCCGTGGTTCGCCCTCTTCCAAGAACGACGCGAGGGCGAGCGAGCGAAGCGAGCGATGGGAGAGAGAGAGAGGAGAGAGGAGAGACGGAGAGAGAGAGGAGAGAGAGAGAGAAGAGAGAGGAGAGAGGAGAGAGAGGAGAGAGAGAGAGACTCCCACTCGCGCTGGCTCCGTTCCGAAACTATAACTGATGTCAGGAGAAGGGGAGGGGGGGAAGGAGAGGAGGGGGGGGCGGGGGGATGTGTGTGAAAAGATGATTTCCCGCGTGTAATGGATCTCAACAGGCATCAAAAAGTGACCTCAGCAGCAGTGCAGTGTCTCCTATGGTGGGTAGGCTGCCTGTTGCCGATTGCTATAGTTATCTGCTGGCACTATGACTGCCTGAAAAGTATCAGCTGGTGCGGCTGCATGAAGTAGAATGGTCGTCAGGAGAGGCTGATGCGAGGGGAGAACGATACTGACAAGACTGTACAAACAAAGGATATAAAAAAAAAAAAAAAAAAAAAAAAAGACAGACTTTCTTATAACTTATTTCAGATGTACTCGCGCGTACGCGCACCACGCACGCCCGAACACACACACACACACACACACACACACACACACACACACACACACACACACACACACACACACACACACACACACACACACACACGTATTTGAAAACGCGCACGAAACGCACACGTAAGAGACGAGAGAGAGTAGAGAGGAGAGAGAGAGAGACGAGAGAGAGAGAGAGAGAGAGGAGAGAGAGAGAGAGACGGAGGAGAGATGGGAGAGATGAGAGAGGAGAGAGAGAGGAGAGAGAGAGAGAGAGAGAGTGTGTGGGTGGTGTGTGTGTGTGGTGTGTGTGTGTGTGTGTGTGTGTGTGTGAGAGCGCGCGCGTATGTGCATAGTATGAGAAGAAAAACCTTGATTTGTTAAGAACATCCCAAGTACGAGAGAGAGTCAATGTGCCCTCCCCACCCCCCCCTCTCTCTCTCTCTCTCTCTCTCTCTCTCCTCTCAGACATACACACGCGCGGTGCGAGTGCGAGACGCTCTTGACAGATTAAGCTTTTCTTCTCTGTATTAAAAAGAAATAGCGGGGAAAGGTGTTTGGGTACAGAGGAAGAGATATCACTGAAACCCGCAGCTGATGCAGAGCAAAAATGAGGGGTGAGAGTGTGGGGTGGGGGGTGGGGGGGGAGGACGAAGAGGGAGGATGGAGCCGAGGAGGTGGGGAGGAGGAGGGGAGGGGAGGGGAGGGGGAAGGAGAAGAAGGGGGGGAGCGAAGATGTTTGGGGCAGGTGGGACTTGGGTCAAAGCGGTGCAGATGGGGGGAAGAGTGGCTCGGAGAGATCGACAGGTTTTATTGGCAGAGGTTCAAATCTCACAGACTGGGACAGTTTGGGGAGAGTCTTCACACATGTTCCGGATCCGTTGCATAGTGTGGCAGATCTGCAAGAACCATATCCGCGGCGCTTCCGTTTATAGAGCAGTCTTTCTCTCTCTCTCTCTCTCTCTCTCTCTCTCTCTCTCTCTCTCTCTCTCTCTCTCATCTCTATCTCTCTCTCTCTCTCTCTCTTCACAGCAGCAGCAATAGTGGTGACAGCAACGGAAAACAGTAGTAGTAGTAGAAAGTAGTAGTAGTAGTAGTAGTAGTGATGGTGGTGGTGGTGGTGGTGTGGGGTGGTAGCAGCAGCACAGCAGCCAGCAGCAGCAGTAGCAGCAGCAGCAGCAGCAGCCGTAGTAGTAGTAGTAGTAGTAGTAGCAGCAGCAGCAGCAGCAGCCGTAGTAGTAGTAGTAGTAGTAGTAGCAGCAGCAGCAGCAGCAGTAGTAGTAGTAGTAGTAGCAGCAGCAGTAGCAGCAGCAGCAGCCGTAGTAGTGAGTAGTAGCAGCAGCGCAGTAGCAGCAGCAGGAGCAGCCGTAGTAGTAATAGTAGTAGTAGTAGCAGCAGCAGCAGCAGCAGCAGCCCGTAGTAGTAGTAGTAGTAGCAGCAGCCGCACAGCGTAGTAGTAGTAATAGCAGCAGCAGCAGCAGCCGTAGTATAGTAGTAGTAGAAGGAGAAGGAGCAGAAGGAGTAGTTGTAGTAGTTGTTGTTCTGGTCTGCTTCATCGTCGCACCAGCAGTGCGGCGGCAAGCAGCAGTACCAGCAGTAGCAACAACAACAAGAACAACAAAAAACAGCAGTAGCAGCGGCAGCACAGGCAGTAGTGTAGAGTCAGCAGCAACAAGCAACAACAACAGCATCAGCAGCAGCAGAGTGAGAGGGGTGGTAGCAGCAGGGACAGGGTCAGTAGTATCACAACAACAACAATCTAGTAGTAGTAGCAAGAGGA
>JADBJO010003844.1:183550-190065 GCA_016801955.1 Conus betulinus | reverse complement strand
CGTTCTTCTCCCTCTCTCCTCTCTCTCTCTCTGCAGCAGCAGCCCTAGTTTACCCGCAACAGAAAATAGCCGCAGTAGTTTAGTATAGGAGTGGTGGTGGTAGCCGCGCAGCGCGCAGCAGCAGCAGGGCAGCCGTAGAAGTAGTAGCAAGGAGTAGTAGTTATATAGTATGAGCAGGAATATTAGTAGTTGTTGTTTTTGGGTTCGCTCCAGTAGGGCGGCGGCAGCAGCAGTACCAGTAGTAGCAAAAAAACAACAAACAACCAAACAAACAAAAAAAAACGACAACAACAACAGCAGGAGAAGCAGCAGTAGTATTAGTAATGGCAGCAGCAGCAACAATAACAATAATAGCAGCAGCAGCAAACAACAACATAATAGAAGTAGTAGCAGCAGCGGAGGCGGCAGCAACAACAGCAGCAGTAGTAGTAATAGCAGTAGTAACAGCAGCAGCGGCGGCAGCAACAGCAGTATTAGCGGCAGCAGCAGCGTTGGCGGCAGCAGCAACAGCAGCAGCAGCAGTAGTAGTAATAGTAGTATCAGCAGCAGCAGCAGTAGTAGTAGTAGTAGCAGCAGCAGCAACAGCATATCTGATAGTATCTGGCTGTCTCATTTCATGAACACCTCCAGCAGTTCACATTCAGTTATACTCAATTTTGCAATAGTTTTGATTTTCAACACTCTTTCCACTTAGCCCCGAAAATGAAAACAAACTGTGGGTTATAGTGTGTTTATTTGAGAACTCGATGTAGGTTCAACTCTGATACTCTTAGTCCTAAATGGAAGACAAAATATGAAGATGAGAAGTCACAACTTCAGAGAAAAATCACCAACGTTTTTTTACTGTGTTGCTTTTTCCTTCTTTGTCTATTTCTTCAACTTTTTTTTTTGGCCTTTTGGCTTTCTTTTTGTTGTTGCTTTCTTCATAGGTTTTTTGTTTCCTTTTTCATTTGTTTCTTTGTTTGTTTTTTTCTCAAGAAAACAGCAACAGGAGTCAATTAACGAAAATGCAAGATTTCGTAGAAGAGAAAAGAAAAAAAGAATCTCTCTCTTCTCCAAAAATCCATGTACCTTCATTAATCATTCTTTGATGTCCCCGCTGTATTCACTGTTCTTTTCTGTCTTTCTTGTTCTTTCTCTCATTCTCTCTTTATTTTTAAATTTTTTTGATGGATATTTTGCACCGGTTCATTTTCCTTCTTTCTGTTTCTTTCTTTTTTCTTTTTTACGTTTACTCATCTTCTTTATGCCTGCCTCTCTCTCTCTCTCTCTCTCTCTCTCTCTCTCCTCTCTCTCTCTCCCTCCCTCTCTCTCTCCTCTCTCTCCTCTCTCTCTCCTTCTTGTTTGTGCTGTGTCTCTCTGTCTTCTTTCCCCTTGCTCTCTTTTCTCACAGTTTAGTGTTTGTTTTGTTTTGTTTATATTTTCGCCTGCTTCTTTGTGTTTTCCTTTATGATCCTCCTTAATGGTTACGGGTCACGTCCTTTAGTTTATCTCTCTTTTTTTTTTCTTCTCTGCTTTTCTCACCCCCTTTTCCCCCTGGGCTGTGAGAACAGCCATGTGTCATCACTGTCCACTGTCACCTCAAATCCTGATTTTCCTTTCGAAACACAGCTTCGGCAGCTGAAGAGGAAAGTCCCCTCCTCCCCCCCCCCCCCCCCCCCCCCCCCCCCCCCCCCCCCCCCCCCCCCCCCCCCCCCCCCTCACACACATACCACACACACACACACACACACACACACACACACACGCACGCACGCACGCACGCAGGCACACACACACACCACACACACACACACACACACACACACACACCACACACACACACACACACACACACGCACACACACACACATCTGTGTTGTACATACCTGAGCGCTTATAGGCCTATGTGCGTGTGTGCGTGCACGAGCGCGCGTGCGTGCGTGCGTGCGTGTGTGCACGTGTGTGTGTGTGTGTGTGTGTGTGTGTGTGTGTGTGTGTGAGAGAGAGAGAGAGAGAGAGAGAGAGAGAGAGAGAGAGAGAGAGAGAGTTTGTATGCCTGGGTGCGCACGTGCGCGAGCGCGTTCGTCAATGTACGTGTGTACCTGTGTGCGTGTGAGACGGCACGCACGTGCATATGAGCACGTGCAATGTCCTATAACGTCCTTCCGTTGTGACGCACCCACACCTGCGCTTACCAGAGAACGCTGAATCTTATTCCTGCATGTGTTTTGCAGTTCGTCATACACTCACAGTTTCGGTTTCAGTGGCGATCCTGACCATCTTTTTATTTGAAAGGGAGAGGACAATGCCTACTACTCTTGCTACCAATTACAATACGTTATTTATTTACTTTAAAATGCGTGAAAATGCGTGGGGGGGAATGGGGAGGGGGGGGGGGGGGGGGTGAGGGCGAACTAATGGCTCTACATATTTAGAATAGATTTGGCCTTTAGCCCCTAAAGATTATATCGAATTTGTTTTGAATTAAAGACCCCCCCAAAAAAAGTTTACTTCATTAGAAACTAAAATTGTTGAAACAACGTCTTTCTTTTTTCTGCATAAGTCTCTTTGATTTTTGAAGTTTGATATACAGGTCGTGCACTTTCGTTAAATTCTGTGCACGTCTGTGCGATTGATGGAAAGAGGCATCAGAAATGCATATGTTGGCTGGCATGCTTGCTATTCTTTCCCCCACCCCCCACCCCCACCCCCAGCCCCACCCACATTCTTCCCCGCCACCCCCCCGACCCCCTCTCGCCTCTTCTTTTCCTGTTTGGTCCTCCGTTTTTTTTTTTTCATTTTCTTTTCTACTTCTTCTTTCCTTTTCATCATGACTTTTTTCTTTCTTTCTTTTTTTTTCTTTTTCTTTTTCTTTCTTTCTTTCTTTCTTCTTTCTTTCCTTTTCTTTCTTTTTTTCTTTTCTTTTTTCTTTCTTCTTCTTTCTTTTCTTTCTTTCTTCTTTCTTTTCCTTCTTTTCTTTCTTTCTTTCTTTCTTCCTTCTTTTCCTTTTTTTTCTTTCCTTCTTTCGCTTTCATTCCTTCTTCGTTCTTTCTTTTCGTTCTTTCTTTTCTTTCTTTTCCTCGTTTCTCGTTTCTCTTCTGTTCCTCTTTTTTCGTTTTCTTCTTTTCGTATCTTCTATCATTTCTTTCCTCTTCTTTTCTTCTTTCTTCCTTCATTTCTCTTTTATTCTTTCATATTTCGTCTTTTCCTCCCTTTCCGCCTTTTTTCTTTATTTCTTCTTTTTCTTTTCAATTTTCGTTCCTGTTCTTCTTTTTTTTGTTTTTTTTTTTTCTTTTCTTTCTTTCCATGTGGGGCCTGTATTCCTCCTATTTTTCCCCCACTCTTTCTTTTCGTCTTTGGCTTCACTGACTTTCACTCACCATGTAAGGCTGTTATGTTCTATTACCGACGGACATTTCAACTGGACTTTCAAGTTTATATCCGCTTGATATAGAGCGTAGAGCGTCTGGGTTTCTTTTCGGTACTAATGTTTCGGGTGTTACCGATCTTTTTCCTTCTTTTGTGAGGAGGAAAAAAAATAAAAAGCGCACAGTTACAACACGTTAAAACACACGGGGCAATGAAGCCACACATGGTATACAAACAGTGTATATGACACGTGTCCATATCCATCCAAAACATGGCTGCATGCCACTCCGATCTATCACAAGAACAATTACAGTTTCTCTTATCATGGATATTCCAACTACTCTCCATGTCGAAAGAAGAACTGCTACTTTTTTTTCATTTTTTTTTCTTTTTTTTTTGTCTTTGTTTTTCTTTTTTTTTTTTTCTTTTTTTGTTTTTAACATATATCAAAACCCAGATGGTTTTTCCGTCCTATTTCTTTCCACACACACTCTCTGGCAAGCTATCATTTTCCTTTTCTTTTTTTTTTTTTTTTAGTTATAATTCTTCTGTTTTTCATAGCACGTGCCATACACGCGCTATGTATACACACAGCAGACATTATCGCCTCGGACCGGTTCCAGCGCCTTGGCAGCACGGCGCTGGTTAGCGTAGCGCAGCAACCGAGGAATTACCGTCCTTTAAAGATACCATTCAGAAAGCGAGATCACAGGAATCGGTGAATCACGTAGCTGGGTATCAATATTGATAGTTGGAGAGCAAGCGGCTTTTTGTGCTCATCAACCTATGATCTCGTACAGCAGCACGCGGGGTTTCTGGCTAAGAAGACAGCAAGAATCCTAAATGCCATGCCAGAGGTAGCTGACAGGAGTTCCATCTGGAACTGGTCGAGGACTCCTTTAGGCTTCAATTTTCGAATCTTAAAAAAAGTTTAAGTATTCTATATCCACCAAACATGAGCAAACGATCACAAGACAAGCACGACGCGTTTCGACCTCGTAGGTCTTCTTCAGACAAGATAAACATCTTTGTGCCGAACTTGAAGAGATAAGTGATTGCTCGTTCTTTTTTCGTTGTCCTGGATGTTGTTTTTCTTACCCGAAGAAGACCTTAGAAGTCGAAAACGCGTCGTGCTTTGTTTTGTGATTCGTTTGTTCGTGTTTGGCGGATGTAGCACTTAAAACGTTTTGAAGATTTGTTGAGATTTCCGCCTGCAGGCGCCTCACTTTGCAACTAACTGAACTTTTTGCACTTTAGAACACGTGTCCGATAACTTGTGAGGTGACTTCAACGCGGTGATAGCCCGTCCTGATATGACCCTTTGCGGTCGGCTGGGCTATAAGCAACATTACCTTACAAGGTGTCCGATAGCGATGTGGGAAAGACATCAGCCTAAAAAGGCTTCTACTACTCCCCCCCCCCCCCCCCCCCCCCCCCCCCCCCCCCCCCCCCCATCCTGCCCTCCTTCTGAAAGTTGCTGGTTCGAATCCAGGCAGCGCCCAGGGGAAACACAACTCTGGCAACAGAGGGGCAGATAGGAATCATGACTAACAGAGAGGGGCATATAGGAATCATGACCAACAGAGGGGCAGGGGACCAACAGAGGGGCCTATAGGAATCATGATCAACAGAGGGGGCCTATAGGAATCATGAACAGAGGGCATCAGGAAGGGCACATAGGATCATGACCAACAGAGGGGCATATAGGAATCATGACCAACAGAGGGGCATATAGGAATCATGACCAACAGAGGGGCATATAGGAATCATGACCAACAGAGGGGCATATAGGAATCATGACCAACAGAGGGGCATATAGGAATCATGACCAACAGAGGGGCATATAGGAATCATGACTAACAGAGGGGCATATAGGAGTCATGACCCAACAGAGGGGCATATAGGAATCATGATCTGGGTGCGGTCCGGCTCCCTTAAAGAGTAAAAGATCCGTTCTGAAACACTTGCCTGACTAAGGTTACTTCTCTGCAGATCCTCTGCTGGCAATCCCTCCCTGGCGTTATTTTTTACTACACCTGAAAAAACAACAACAACAAACACAACAACAACAAACAAAAAAAAAAAAAAAAAATCAAGTTAAAAATCAAATCAAATGACCTGGACTGTGATTCACGTTTTTTCTGTTTAGATAGATTCCACTTTATTTTTCAGTGAACAAGATAATTATTCTAAGAGATTTGAGGTTAAAAAAAAAGGGAAATCTTTTCGAATCATAATTATTCATTTAAAAAAATTTTCGTTCATATGCACCACAACAGGAACGCTCGTGACTGCAGAAAGAGCTGTCGGGTATTCTTCCTTGATTCCATCCGATTTCTGAATCCCCTGTCTCTCAGAGTTTTCTTTTCCTTCATGTTTCTCCTCTCTTGTTCTTGTTCGTGTGTTTCTTCTTTCTTCTTCTTCTCTTCTTCTTCTTCTTCTTCTTCTTTTTTCTTAAATGCCACACGCGCTATACATATGCAATAGACGCCATCGTCTGGGATCGATTCGGGCTATTCAGCAGCTTGACTGAATTATAGAGTTACCGCGCTTGCAGTCCGAACGTCGCCTGGTGTCCGGATCGTGAGCGGACGACTGAACCACATTAGGATCGTTTTGCTGTCTTAACATGTTGTCATCCTGGTGGTAAAGTTTGCTGTGAGATGGTGAACCCGAGGTCTAATGCGTGCAGTATGCATTGAATACATATGACAGAAACCCTGGCAACGGAAAATCTAGTGGTTCCGTGGTGGATATTCTGGAGGAAAAATCCCACGTTGATTGGGTAGAATAAAAAAAAACAAACAAAAACAAACACATACACAGGGAAGAGACGGGAAGGGGGGGGGGGGGGGGGGGAGGGGGGGGGGGGTGGAGGCATGGGGGTATATTGGAAGCACGGTGGAGAACAGCCCGAATGTTACAGAAAAGACAAAATGATCCAATCAATATAATACAGGACTGAGTAGGGCAACCCCCCCCCACCCCCCACCCCCTCCTCTTCTCCTCCCCCTCCGCTCAAGCCTTCCTCTCACCCTCCCATCTCCTGTCACCCTCCTTCCACCCAACTCTTCCCTCTCCTGTCATTCGCGTCCTTTCTTTGAGATGATGTCGATGTTACGCCCATAAATAACCAGCCACAGGACTCACTGTTCACAGAAGCA
>JADBJO010003844.1:173550-178550 GCA_016801955.1 Conus betulinus | reverse complement strand
CTGCGGATCTCTGTACATGACCATTTCATAGGAAACGGTGGAGGATGGACATGTATCTCTCCATGCTTCTTGTCCAAGACTATTCTACAGGGCGCAGAGAAAGGTGGACATGAGTCTCACCATGATTTCCTATCCAGAATCATTCAACAGGGTACAGTGAAGGGTGGACATGTGTCTCTTCGTGACTTTCTGTCCAAGACCATTCTACAGGGTACAGTGGAGGGTGGACATGTATCTCTTCGTGACTGCCTGTCCAAGACCATTCTACAGGATACAGTGGAGGGTGGACATGTATCTCTCCATGACTCCCTGTCCAAGACCATTCTACAGGGTACAGTGGAGGGCAGATACGCATCTGACCACGACACCCTGTCCGAGACCATTTTGCAGGGGTGCAGTGAAGGGTAGACATATATATCTCGCCACGACTCCATGTCCAAGACCATTCGGCAGGAATCAACAGAGCGCTGGCATTATATCGCAATGACCCGGGTACCCCCCCTGTCTAAGACCATTCTACAGGGTACAGTGGAAGGTGCATATGCATCTCATTACAACTTCCTGTCTACGACCAGTTCTACAGCGTACAGCAGAGGATAGAGATACATCTCGGTATGATTCCTTGTCCAAGACCCAAACTACAGGCTAAAGTGGAAGGTGGATATGTAATGTATCTCACCTATTTTTCCTTCGCCCAAACCATTCTGTTGAGGTACAGTGGAAACTGATCCACAGATCGATGTCCTACTTTCTTCTTCTTCTTCTGCGTACACAGGCTGATACTCCTGCTGGACACTCCCAGTATGGACAGGCAAGTATTAATCCCATCTACTCCACAAAGGGAGTGGAGTTTTGTGTGTATGACCGGTTTTTTTTTTATCCCGCCATTAAGGCAGCCATACTCCATCTTCGGGGAAGGTGCATGCTATGTGTAACGAGTCATCCATACCAACGGCCAAACTGGCCTTTTTCTTCCGAAAGTTGGTGATGGGATTTGACGTGTGTGCAAGATGTTATGCGTGCGTTCACACACGGGACCTCGGTTTATAGTCTCATTCGAAAGGCTGTATGGGAAACGGGGTCAGAATTAATGTTAACTCCGAGGAAAAAATCCCCCTGTACCGAAACAGTCCGGGGGAGATTCGAACCCGCAACCCTTGGATTACGAGTCCGGCGCTCAACCAACTTAGCTATTCCGGCCCCCAGATCGAAGTCCAAGATGGACAATGTTATAAAGTGGGCTAGTTATACCACCTCCACTGTGTTGTCCATGACCATGGATAATGGAGATACCCGACTGCGCATGAGTTCTGTCACGGCGTTTCGTCGACATGTCGCTGAAAAAAAGACACAAGTACAACATTAGGGTTAAGGCATCTTTCTTTTGCCTTTTATTCTCTCCCCTTACTTTCTTAGTTAAAAAAAAAAAAAGACCAGTAATCATTATCACCATCATCATCATCATCATCATCGTCATCATCATCAATAACAACAACAACAACAACAATGACAACAACAACGCCACCTAACCACACCGCCGACAAAATCACCAAACACATCCACTAAAACCACAAACATGAATTCAACGAAGAAGCTCCCCCCTCCCTCCATCCCTCCCTCCCTCCCCTCCCTCCCCACCCCAAAAACCAAATTCCTCCCCACCCCACCCCACCCCACCCCGTCCCCCCTCCTCGTCGCCCCTTCTCCTCATCATCTCAGATAGTAGAGATGAACAAAGTACTGGACGACCTGTCGAATTACCAAATACCCCCCCCCCCCCCCCCCCCCCCCCCCCCTGTGTCCGTTCTTTTAGTACGGCACGGAACAGCAGCCACGGGGCTGTCCGCACGGATTCTCCTCGTCGCTGTCATTCCGAGATGACATATATGACCACACGACCGCTGTCCCATCAGTGTGGTATACTTACCTCCTTTTTTTTTTTTTTTTTGTTTGTCTGCTGTCCCTTTTTACTACAGTAGCTGCCGTTACTACCATTGCTACTGCTGCTGCTGCTGCTGTTACTACTGCTCGTACTGCGAATATCACTACAACAACTATATAACAAAAACTACTAAAATTATTGCTCACTATAACTGCGATTATTACTTGTAAAAAAAAAAAAAAAAAAAAAAAAAAAAAAGAAAAAAGAAAAGAAAAAAAAAAAAACACAAAACGTACAAACTAACCTCTACTGTCACTATTACGCCTACTGGTGCTACTTGAACATATCCATCAGAAGGGAGACAACTAGTAAAAGGTATAGAATTGTAGTTCTCCCGCAACCCCCTTCCCCTCCCTCCTCCCCCCTCCCCCTTCTTACCTTCTCCAAATGAGACAGTGATGGTTACTGCTGCCATCACTAGAACGATCTCCACCATAGCTTAGCGACTGCTCCAGGAGTCTAACAGTGGACCGTTCGCTTTTGCCGAATGGAATTTCGCCGATTAGACTTCTGCCGAGTGAATACTGTCGTTTCCACGAGGATTATATTTAATACAGGGGGGTTAAAAAAAAAACCAAAGAGGGGACTTTTTGTCCCTCCCAGGCGCTGAGCATGATGGTGAAGTTGTAAGAGTAGTTCACAAACACCTGCCGTATCATTGAGTGCTCGGTAGCGTGGATCATTCCCCGTTCTGATGTACAGGCTGGCTATGACTGGACGCGATAAAAAAAAAACAACAACAACAACAACAACAACAACAACATTCGTTTCATTTCTGCTTCAAACGGTGGAAAGCTTTTGATTTTAAATGCCATTTTATTACCTTATAATGCGAGATTACATGGATGAAAGGACTTATTATTTGGATTTTTAAAAATATTATATTACAGTACAATATTGCAGTGTGTGTGTGTGTGGTGTGTGTGTGTGTGTGTGTGTGTGTGTGTGTGTGTGTTGAGAGAGAGCGCGAGAGAGAGAGAGAGAGAGAGAGAGAGAGAGAGAGAGAGAGAGAGAGAGAGAGAGAGAGAGAGAGAAAACAGTTTAGTGACAACTGAATTTCCCTCTCTGTTGAAAGCTACATCCCTTCAACGAAAGTCCACTCGGCAAAAAATGCCAGTGTCCATTTCCTAAGCCCTTGAGGGCAAACTCGGTAGAGGGAAATGTGTCAAACCAAACCGTCTGGTCACAAACATCGGTAACAACCATGTGATGCAATCACAACGGGACACTTCTCCGTCACTGGCATCTGGTCAAACGAAAATGACATCAGTACGCAGTGACCGACTTTCAATGTATTTTATTTTGTTTTTTGTTTTGTCTTGTTTTGTTTTTGTTGTACTCTTGTTTTTTATTTTATCTTATTTTATCTTTGTTTTGTCATCAGAACAGGGAAAATATCTATAATTGGTAGCGAACGCAAATCGCGGTTACTGCTTCAAGTATTACTGCCACTTCTGCCACAAGCGTAGAAACGTCTGTTTCTGTTCGTTCGTTTGTTTCTTCGTTTTGTTTTTTTTAAGAGTGAATTCATGTGTACCCATGACTGCAGCTTATGGACTCAAAAGGAAAACACACACACACACACACACACACACACACACACACACACACACACACACACACACACACGACACACACACACACACACCGTTTTCATCGAGACCATAATACTTCTCGCTTACAGCAGTCGCCATGATGGTAGCCAAGGGAGGGAACTGCGAGGAAGATTGATTTCACAGTAAGACGACAGAAGACAGGCGAGACAAGGCCGACACGATAGGCGACAGTAAGGTATGTCAATTCATCATTCCCTCCCGCCCCACCACAATATCCCCCATCCTCGCCACCATCCACCGATCCTCCTCCCCCCCCCCTCCCCCCCCCCCCCCCCCCCCCCCCCCTATATGTTACACTGTACTTCATGCATAAGACATTTGATGGAAAAAAAAACGTTTAGTATCTCCACAAACAAGAAACTGCTTCAGATGCAACTATGAAAGAACTATGGAAAGAACGTCAAGTGTGTGTAAATGCAGTGATAAACATATATAGCAGATGTAAAGAATGAATTGTCGCGCGACAAGGTTTGGTATATTTATGCATACATCGTAGTGTCATTGTTCTTCTAAAAAATTGAGTTCCTGAGATTTCTACCATTAAGAATACAATCAAAAGTTAAAAGAGGAAATGGAATGACATAATAACATGCATGAAATAATACCACACTACTCCTCCTTCCGAGCGCGCGTGTGCGCGCGCGCGCGCGCGCGCACACACACACACACACACACACACACACACACACACACACGCACGCACGCACGCACGCACGCACGCACGCACGCACACACACACACACATACATATACTGACTCGTATCCTTCACTCATTCACATATGCACCGGGTTACAAATATATAAGCTGGCATGAAAATATCTAAAATTCTAAGAAATTAATCGACTTGGGAACAAACGTAATCTATTGCTTTGATTTAATTCTCATTTAAACTCAAAAAAAAAAAAAAAACTATTCCACCGAACGAAAGAGACAGACACATTACAAGACAAAACATTGTTTATCTTGCCTGAAAAAGACCAGAGAGGTCGAAAACGCGTCGTGTTTTGTCTTGTAAGGCATTTCTTTTTCTTTCCTTCGGCGGAAAAAAACAATTTTTCTTTTCAGTTTAACTCTCTTCAAATTGGGCGCAGTTTTCTTCAAATAGGGGCGCACATCCATAAGGTGGTTGTTCGTTCTTCGTTTTCATGGTCTTGAATGCGGTTTGCTTTGCCTGAAGAAGACCAAAGAGGTTGAAACGCTTCGTGTTTTGTCTTGCAATTTGTCTCATTCGTTCAGCGAAATAGGAAATTTCTGTTAAGTTTGTTTCAATTTCCGCGCGTAGTCAACCACACTCTGAAACTAACTTTCATTTTCATGGTCCCAATACGCTTGCCTTGACAAGAGAAGTTCGTAGTATTTTTCACCAAAACAATGACTACTTACATTACTTGTAGGTTGTTTTATCTTTTGCACCTCTTGTAGCTTATACAGTGCGAGTATA
>JADBJO010003844.1:166050-168550 GCA_016801955.1 Conus betulinus | reverse complement strand
TGCCTGTCTGTTTATCGAGAGAATTATATTGTACGGTACAGCACAGAAGCATGAATGGAATGTGTGATTGTACGTGTAAGTTGTTTTGTCGGTCATTTATGTCTGCCTACCCACTACACCATAGCGCAGAGATCTTCCTCATCTACAACCTTCCGCATCTTCGAGGTAAAGAATTATCCCACCACCCCCCCTCCACACACACACACACACACACACACACACACACACACACACACACACACACACACACACACACACACACGACTCCCCCGATTATACATGCCATCTTGCTACAAACTCTTGTTTAGACTGTCAAACATATGCGTGTGTGTGTGTGTGTGTGTGTTGTGTGTGTGTGTGTGTGTGTGTGTGTGTGTGTGTGTTCTAGCTCAGTCAATGAAAAGTATGGGCACTGAAGAGCCAGCGGAAACCATATTCCTGTGATCTTCGGCGTATATTGCGCCATCTGCCCTGTGTTTCATTCAACATGTAAAGGAACTACAGTTCGTAATACAAAGTGTTCTCGAAGCTCGCTTCGTGTTTCTTTTCTTTCTTTCTTTCTGGTGGCTCCGACACAACCAGCCGTGTCTCCCTGACGAGTCTGAATCAGCGGACGAAAGGGCTCGGAGCAGGTGATATGAATGGTTCTGTCTTCAAGATGGAGTACAGTGGTAATTATATGCTGCTAGTGAAGGATTTATATTTATGATCTATTCCCCTGATATTCATTCCAATTTCTCTCCCCCCCCCCCCCCCAACCCCCCCCCCCCCCCCCCCCCCCGTCCGTTTAAAAAAATTCCGCATCTATTTCAATCTTTGTCAAGTTATTGATGTTCATTTCAGTACAGGGGATTTTCCCCTCGGGAGGTAACATTGGTTCTGACTCCATTTCCGATGCAGTCCTTCGAATGAGACTATAAACCGAAGTTCCGTGTGTGAACGCACGCGTAAACATCTTGCACACACGTAAAATCCTATCACGAACTTTCGGAAGAGAAGGCCAGTTTTGCTGTTGGTATGGATGACACGTTACACATAGCATGCAGCTACCCGAAGATAGAGTATAGCTGCCTTAATGGCGGGATAAAAAAAAAAAACGGTCATACACACAAAACTCCACTCCCTTTGTTGGGTAGATGGGATTATACTTGTCTGTCCATGTGGGAGTGTCCGCAGAAGTATCAGCCTGCGTACGCAGAAGAAGAAGATTGATGTAATGACGGATGAATTGTTTAACCCCTCTAATACATTGCTCTACATACCTTTTTCAACAGTTCTGGAAGCAGTATTGTTTTCATTTTCCTTTCGTTCTGATCTTATTTTTTTCTTTCTCCGCTTCCAACCTGCCTTTTTTCCTTCATCCTTTCTTCTGTCTGTCCGTCATTCCTTTCTTTTTCTTTCTTTTTACTGTACGCCTCTTTACTTTTTTCCTTCTTCTTTTTCTTTCTTTTCTTTTCGTTTGTTTGTTTTTTTTGGTTGGTTGGTTGGTTTCCTTTTCTTTTTGTTTCTTTTTTTTCTTTTTTTTTTTTTTCTTTTTCCTTTGTACTTTTGAGCTTTCATCCAGTTTTCTTCTGTTTTCTTCTGTTCTGCCCCCCCCCCCCCCCCTTCCTTCTTTGTGTTTTTCGTTGTTTTTCCTTTTTTTTTTTTCTTCTGTTCTTTTTTCGTTCATTCTGTTTCAGCCACTGCGCCAGTTGGCAGTTATTTCCAGGGCGGTTCACTACACAGGCATGATGACGTCAATCGACAGACCACGTCACGATGCAGGAGATTGGAGAATAATACAATATGCTGATGAACCGTCTACAACTGTGAAAAACGACAGAGAGAAAGAAGAGAGAGAGAGAGAGAGAGAGAGAGAGAGAGAGAGAGAGAGAGAGAGAGAGGAGAGAGAGAGAGAGACAGACAGGTCACTTAGTCAGACAGACAGACAGACAGAGACAGACAGACAGACGAGACAGAGAGAGCAGACAGTAGCGAGACAGACAGAGAGACAGAGAGACAGAGAGAGAGAGAGAGAGATGGAGAAAGAGAGACAGGACAGAGACAGACAGAGAGAGACAGACAGAGAGAGACAGAGATAGAGAGGAGGAGATAGACGAGAGAGAGAGACAGAGACAGAGGGGAGAGAGAGAGAGAGAGAGAGAGAGAGAGATCTGGAGATCGGCCCCACTTCGTCCGGTCAAAACAAACATGAATGAAAGACAGACGAATAAGTAGAGAGAGAGAGGAGGAGGAGAGAGAGAGAGAGAGAGAGAGAGAGAGAGAGAGAGAGAGAGACAGACAGACAGACAGACAGACAGACAGACAGACGACAGACAGACAGAGACAGAAATAGAGAGATGGAATAAACAGAGAAAACGGAACTGGTGCTCAGTTTGAACAATGAAAACAAACATGAAAGAGAGAAATGAAAAAGACAGAAAGAAAGAAAGAAAGAAAGAGAGAAAAAGAAAAAAGAAAAAAAAAAGGGATGGAAGAGAGAGAGAGAGAGAGAGAGAGA
>JADBJO010003844.1:153550-158550 GCA_016801955.1 Conus betulinus | reverse complement strand
GTGTGTGTGTGTGTGTGTGTGTGTTAGACGTGTTGTCTCACCCTCGGTTGTAGGAGTGAGATTAATGTTGTATTTTGCCAGGAGAGCGTACACTCCCGTCACCGTCGAAGAGATCCTGGATCCGTCCTTTTGTCCGGATCCGCGCCAGGGATCCACGCCAGAAGAAGCAGGCAGGTTCGATTCGTCTTTTGCCGCTTTGCCTACTCTTTGAAGTGCTGCCAGACACAATGGCTTCTTGAGAGTCTGACTGTTTGTCCCCTTTCGCCTGTTTAGTGTTCAGCTGGTAATTTTTCGCCGCTCTTGAGACATCTAAAAATTTTGCAAGTCCTCTCTCTCTCTCTCTCTCTCTCTCTCTCCTCTCTCTCTCTTCTCGCTCTCTCTCGCTCTCTCTCTCTCTCTCTCTCTCTCCTCTCTCTCTCTCTCTCTCTCTCTCTCTCTCTCACGTTTATGAATAATCTGCTTGTCATAGCAGAATTACATAACAGTGTGGCCATGTTGAATGGTCAGTATGAACGACATGTGTTGAAATAATGTATGCATGACAAGGATAGTTTGTAAGACTAGGCCTTGGCCTAAAAATCTCCATCCCTTGCGTATTAAGATCGATCAATCAATCAATCAATCAGCCAAACAGTTTAATTAATCACTCTCAACAGTATTGTCTTTTATTCTTTACTGTCTTGTTTCACGAACAAGAAATTGTTGAAATTATGCTTGTGAACTTGAACATGACTCCCTCATGAATGACTGTTGATTTCTCCTCGGGCTATGCTAATGATACTATTTCGGTGATCGTTATTTCTTTATATCCTTTTTCCGTATAGGAATATTATATTGTACGCATAGTACGTAATGCGTGCGTGCGCACGTACTCTCTCTCTCTCTCTCTCTCTCTCTCTCTCTCTCTCTCTCTCTCTCTCTCCCTGTGTGTGTGTGTGTGTGTGTGTGTGTGTGTGTGTGTGTGTGTGTGTGTGTGTGTGTGTGTGTGTGTGTGTGTGTGTGTGTGTGGTGCGTGCGCGCGCGCGTTTATCTTTTGTACTAATATAAACCATCACTGTTCTGGTTATAAGTTCAGTTCTATACTATATTATATACTATACTATACTATACTATACCATACCATACCATACCATACCATACCATACCATACCATACCATACCATACCCATACCATACCATACCATACCATGCCATGCCATGCCATGCCATGCCATGCCATGCCATGCTATGCTATGCTATGCTATGCTACTACTATACTACGCTACTCAGTGCTGTACTGTCCTGTACTGTACTGTATTGTACTGTACTGTACAGTACTGTACTGTACTGTACTATACTTCTATTCTCTCTGTCTCTGTCTCTGTCTCTCTCTCTGACGTTAAACTGGAATAATAGACCGGCTTATGTCAAGTGAAAACCAGGCGTATTGCCATGTAGGAAAGCGTAACCAGTGTAGTTAGTGGAACAAACAGCAGCCGTCTTTGCTTTCCTAATGACTTCTATGTATGTTCATGCACAATTCAATGTGACTCTTGTCATTATTATGACAGGATATTATTGCCTTCACATAGCCGTGCATATGTGTGGGGCAGGGATAGTGTGGGAAAGGCGAGGGGGGGGGGGCGGGGGGTGTGGGTGTGTGTGTGTGTGTGTGTGTGTGTGTGTGTGTGTGTGTGTGTGTGTGTGTGTGTGTGTGTGTGTGTGTGTGGTGTGTGTGTGTGTGTGTGTGTGTGTGTGTGTGTGTGTGTGTGTGTGTGTGTGTGTGTGTGTGTGTGTGTGTGTGTGTGTGTGTGTGTGTGCGTGTGTGTGTGTGTGTGTGTGAATGCTCTTGATTCTGCAACGTTTGCCTCATATCAGACTCCACCCCACCCCACCCCACTCACCCCCCCCCCATCCCATTCCCCACCCTGTAAACAGGTTCATCGGTCCGTCTGCCCGCTTGGTGATATTTCAAATGCACGCGAATAACATGCCTGTGTAACCATTGGGATATCCCCAACATCCACCTCAAGATAAAGAGGGCCAGGCAATCTTCTGCATCCGCATATCACTACTTTGATGGACTGGACCAACTGAAGGTTTGCTTACTGTATAACTTTAAGAAGAAAGCTTGTAATTCTGCAAGACAATCCAGACCAACAGGTTTACAGGACAAAACGCGATGCGTTTCGACCTCTTGGGTCTTCTTCAGGCAAAAAAAAAACAAAACAAAACATTCAGGACAAAAAAAAAAAAAAAAAAAAAAAAAAAAAAAAAAAACGAGCACCCACGCATCTTCTCACATTCGGCGCAAAAAGGGGGTGTTTGAATGAAAATGAAGCCGTTAGGAATGGGGACCATGGGAGTTCAAAGAAAGTAATGATGACAATGATAAAAAACTGCTAACAATAGCAATAATAATAATAATAATATTGAAAGTGATATCTAAATGATAAGAGGAGGAATACTGCTACTTTTGATGATGATATGGCCATTACAGCTAGCTGTAAACATTTTTATATCATATCCTGGCACTACATAGTACTACTCGGCACAGCTAAGTGCAGCCGCAGAAGACACAGAAGCAAGTCCTGTCCCTCAAGACATTTCTCCCAGCTGCTCCACTCAGTTCGTGCCTCAATACCCTTTGGTTGGGGCGATGACGTAAAACGGCTTATCAAAACGGCGAACGAATTGCACCGCATGGAATAAAGCAAAGTGCGGTTCAATGTCACGTTTCCCCCCTTATCGGCGGGGAGGTCACGGCGCCAGATCATTTGGGGGGAGCTGGCATACCTCCACGTAGCCCCTAAGCATGGCAGCTATCAGACCGTTAGCGGGAAAAAAGCGGAGGTTAGAAAGCTTATAATCTCAGAAATAAACAAACAAACCCGCACCAAATGGATTTCAGGTTAAGGAGATGAGCCAGGCTTTTGTGCCAGTGTTTTTGTGTGTGTGTGTGTATGTGTGTGTGTGTGTGTGTGTGTGTGTGTGTGTGTGTGGGTGTGTGGGGGGGGGGGGAGGGGGGGGGGGGGTTTGCATACCTGGGATTTATTGTTAACTCCGTTTTAATTGACACAGTAAACAATGACATGACAGAAAAGGAAAAGAAAATCTCGATAACGGCTTTAAACGTGCTCGACAAAGATAGCTTTTCACTGAAGAAACGTGCAAAATCTTAGGAAAGACTGCAGCTAGTTTTCATTGCCTATGATGTATGGGTATGGAACATTGTGATAT
This sequence comes from Conus betulinus, assembly GCA_016801955.1. Classification (NCBI taxonomy): domain Eukaryota; kingdom Metazoa; phylum Mollusca; class Gastropoda; order Neogastropoda; family Conidae; genus Conus; species Conus betulinus. Next base: position 155,331 of record JADBJO010003844.1, on the reverse strand, counting down.
AAATACTTGGGAAAGGACAAACTTACAACACTTAGAAGAAGCAGTGTGTGTGTGTGTGTGTGTGTGTGTGTGTGTGTGTGTGTGTGTGTGTGTGTGTGTGTGTGCGTGCGTGCGTGTGTGCTTGTATGTGTGTGTGTGTGTGTGTGTGCGTGCGTGTGTGTGTGTGTGTGTGTGTGTTTTGTGTGTGTGTGTGTGTGTTGTGTGTGTGTGTGTGTGTGTGTGTGTGTGTGTGTGTGTGTGGTGTGTGTGTGTGTGTGTGTGTGTGTGTGTGTGTATGTGTCTGTGTGCGTGCGTGCGTGTGCGTGCGTGCGTGCGCGCGCGCGCGCGCGCGCGCGTGTGAACTGTTCATTTTAGCAATGAAATTAAATGAGAAAAAAAAAAGATTTGGTAAAAAGATTAACGTTATAGCTTTCATATATCTTACTGAATACCTCTCACAAGGAACCAGAAATGTTCTTTTCGTTTTGATATTTGATGCATGTCTCATGGGTAGGGATGTTCCTGTGAGTTAGGCAGGTCAAGTGGACACACGTGCGAAAAAAAATTAAAAGAACATAATTGTATTACATTTAAAAGCAGGGCTGTTGGCGTTACAGTGTTTTGTTGCTGAAAAAAAAAAACAGGGTTTGCTGCAGATGGACTCTGTAACTATCGCTTCCAAAGGCCACATCACGATAAATCATTTACGAAGCGGTACTTAGTTGTAAAAGACATTTGGGCATTCAGATGGAGCTTAATAATGTGTCATTCAATCTCAAACATCAGACCTGCATGCTTGTGTAGTGTGAATGATAAATGGTAGCTGGGGCCGTTAACTAGGCTCATAGAGAAACTATGATGAGACAGAGAGGAATGTAAGACAATGGCAGAAAATCGTTTGAATATAACAGACAAAAGAGAATAGGCCCTAGAACAGAACCAGCGAACCCTGTTGAACTCAAAACTGCAAAAAATCCAGGAAGACGTGGTAATAGCCATTAGAGGAAACAACCTGGGAACGACTCAGATATATAGGAATGGAACAATTAGAGAGAGAGAGAGAGGAGAGAGAGAGAGAGGAGAGAGAGAGAGAGAGAGAGAGAGAGAAAGAGAGAGAGAGGGAAGAGAGAGAGAGAGACATAGACAAGGACAAGACAAGACAAACAAAGTCTTTTATTCGTATATAGGCCATAGCCCCTTAGAAGGGGGATGTACACAGAGCAACAGAGAGAGAGAGAGAGAGCGAGAGAGAGAGAGAGAGAGAGAGAGAGAGAGAGAGAGAGAGAGAGAGAGAGGTCAGAGACAGAGACAGAGACAGAGCCGTTTCAGAAATGTCAGAAGGTAAACCGGAAACCGAAGAAGAAAGAAGGGCAGTGCGATCTATGGCATCAAAAGCAGCAGATAAATCCAGAAGGGAAAGACGAAAACTATGACCATTGGTGTGGATGAAGATGCATGCAGGTGAAGGTGCAATGTGGGAGATGATCAGTGTGGGTGTGAGAATGCATGAGAGGTATGAGAGAGAGAGAGAGAGAGAGAGAGAGAGAGAGAGAGAGAGAGAGAGAGAGAGAGAGAGAGAGAGAGAGAGAGAGAGAGAGAGAGAGAGAGAGAGAGAGCATGCAGTACTGACTGCGTGCAGGTGCGAGTTGGGGGGGGGTAGGAGCGCGTGTGTGCACGGATATGCATGAGGGCGAATGCATGGGAATGAGAGCGAATGCGTGAATGGGGGTGGTCAGTGCACGTCGGCCAGTATGGGGACATGAGTGCCCGTGGGTAAGAATGGGTGCGCGAGTATGTACGGG
>JADBJO010003844.1:146050-148550 GCA_016801955.1 Conus betulinus | reverse complement strand
GGATTTTACGTGCGTGCAAGATGTTATGCGTGCGCTCACACACGGAAACCTCGGTTTATAGTCTCATTGGAAGGACTGTATGGGAAATGGAGTCAGAACCAATGTCAACTCCGAGGGAAAGATCCCCCTGTACCGAAACAGCCCGGCGGAGATTCGAACCCGCAATCTTTGGATTACGAGTCCGGCGCTCTACCACTGAGCTATTCCGGCCCCCCCACTCTCGCTTGGTGTGTTAGCACTTTTTTTATTTATTTATTATTTTTTTTAACTATGCTTCATCCCTCGATATTTCGTCTCATTCTGATGCGTTTGACAATATTTGATCCTGGCAATATGAGTTCTTTAATAATTATGATCTTTTGTCATCGCCATTTTTTTTTAAACTCAGTGACACTGATCAAGATTTTGTCCTCTTACCTCAGCACATTGTCCTGGTAATATTTCATCTGGCAGTGTTTCATCCTGGTAACACTTCGTCCCTCAACACTTCGTCCTTCAACAATTCGTCACGAAAGTAGCTCGTTCGTTCGTCGGTGTTTTTTCCCCCCTCAACATACTCTGTGTTAACAATTCGGCCCTCAATATTTCGTCCCGGTGTCAATTTTTCCCCTCGGCATTTCATCCTTATGACACCTCGTTCCTCAACATGTTATCCTAGAACCACTTCGTCCCTCGAGATTCCATCCATGCAACACTTTGTCCCTCAATGGTTCGTCGTGTCACACCCTCGTCTCTTTATATATTGTCTCGGTGACACTTTGTCCTTTCACATTTCATGCTAGTGACATTTTGTCCCTCAACGTTTCACCCTGGTGATACCTGATTCCTCAACATTTCATGCTAGTGACATTTTGTCCCTCAACGTTTCACCTGGTGATACCTGATTCCTCAACATTTCATGCTAGTGACACTTTGTCCCTCAACGTTTCACCGTGGTGATACCTGATTCCTCAACATTTCATGCTAGTGACATTTTGTCCCTCAACGTTTCACCCTGGTGATACCTGATTCCTCAACATTTCATGCTGGTTACACTTTGTCCCTCAACGTTTCAGCCTGGTGATACCTGATTCCTCAACATTTCATGCTGGTTACACTTTGTCCCTCAACGTTTCAGCCTGGTGATACCTGATTCCTCAACATTTCATGCTGGTTACACTTTGTCCCTCAACGTTTCAGCCTGGTGACGCTTGATTCCTCAACATTCATGCTGGTTACACTTTGTCCCTCAACGTTTCAGCCTGGTGACGCTTGATTCCTCAACATTTCATGCTGGTTACACTTTGTCCCTCAACGTTTCAGCCTGGTGACGCTTGATTCCTCAACATTTCATGCTGGTTACACTTTGTCCCTCAACGTTTCAGCCTGGTGACGCTTGATTCCTCAACATTTCATGCTGGTTACACTTTGTCCCTCAACGTTTCAGCCTGGTGACGCTTGATTCCTCAACATTTCATGCTGGTTACACTTTGTCCCTCAACGTTTCAGCCTGGTGACGCTTGATTCCTCAACATTTCATGCTGGTTACACTTTGTCCCTCAACGTTTCAGCCTGGTGACACCTGATTCTTCAACAATCATGCTGGCGACACTTCGTCTGGTGGCACGTTGTCCCTCAACAATTGACAATGGTGACACAGCGTTCCTCGCTATGTCATCCTGGTGATGATTCGTCTATCAAAGTTTCGTGTCGGAGACACTTCGAACGTCAGTGTGTTGCCCTGGTGATACTCGTTCCTCACATCTCGTCTTGTGATACCTCATCCCTCACATCTCGTCTGGTGATACCTCGTCCCTCCCATCTCGCCTGGTGATACCTCATCCCTCACATCTCGCCTGGTGATACCTCATCCCTCACATCTCGTCTTGTGATACCTCATCCCTCACATCTCGTCTTGTGATACCTCGTCCCTCATATTTCGCCTGGTGATACCTCATCCCTCACATCTCGCCTGGTGATACCTCATCCCTCACATCTCGCCTGGTGATACCTCGTCCCTCCCATCTCGCCTGGTGATACCTCGTCCTCCCATCTCGCCTGGTGATACCTCGTCCCCCACATCTCGCCTGGTGACACCTCATCCCTCACATCTCGCCTGGTGATACCTCATCCCTCACATCTCGCCTGGTGATACCTCGTCCCTCACATCTCGCCTGGTGATACCTCGTCCCCCTCACATCTCGCCTGGTGATACCTCGTCCCTCACATCTCGCCTGGTGATAGCTCGTCCGTCAGAATTTAGTTTTGACGAAAACTCGTCCATCAAACCCCTTTTCTGATGACAGTTCGTCCCTCAAAATTTTGTTCAGCCGACACTCTTCCTTCAGTGTCTTGTCCTGTACTCTGTCTGTGTGTTTTGGCGGTAACTAACCCCTTCTCTTTCTAAATTTCACTCTTCTTTCAGTGTTTCGTTCTGATAACTCTTTCTTGAACAATTTCCTTTTTGCTCTGATGACACTTCGATCCTCTGTCTTTCAGCGTTTAGTCGTCAGTGATTTAT
>JADBJO010003844.1:133550-138550 GCA_016801955.1 Conus betulinus | reverse complement strand
ATTCACCAGTTTCAGCAATGGTGCACTAGGTATAATTTTTCATTTCCTGGAATCCCTGATTGTCGTTGAATCTGATTTGATAGCTTATGGTGACTACATCTGAAATTACAAAAATCTTTCTTTGTCCTCAGAAATGGACACTTTTGTCAAATAATCGTCAAAACATATCCATTATCCCTATCATTCATCCATGGTACATTATCATTGTCCATAATCATTACTGTATTTTGGAACAGATTTTGTTCCCACCGTTGGAGGATTTTGTAGCATTTGCTTTACCTTTTTTTTTGGTTGTTTTTGTTTGTTTTTTTTTTTGTTGGTGTTGTTGTTGAAAAACTAAGCGATACACGTCATATATTTTTCACGACCATGCACCTTTTGTTTCACTGTTTCTTGGGGGGTGGGGTGGGGGGGGGGGGGATTCAACCGTGAGCGTTGATTTTCCTCCAATTTAGCCAAATAAAAGACATACACCTTTTAAATGGGGGACTGTAGCAGTTTCATTGACATCTTGTTAGAATCAAAATGCGTCAAGCCAGATGACTTGTATTCACTTCAGCAAAGACCATCCCACCTTGGCCAAGATGACCCCGTTTTGTCACTAACAAAGATTGTACGTAAACAGGCCAGGGTAGTCTTTTCCCAACGTCAGCAAAATCGCCAGATATAGGCAAGGATACCTTTTCCCTCATGGCCAAATAGCATCTCACATAGGCAAGGGTACACTCTTCCCTCATGGCCAAATAGCATCTCACATAGGCAAGGGTACACTCTTCCCCTCATGGCCAAACAGCATCTCACATAGGCAAGGGTACACTCTTCCCTCATGGCCAAATAGCATCTCACATAGGCAAGGGTACACTCTTCCCGCATGGCCAAACAGCCTCTCCTGTAGGCAAGGGTACACTCTTCCCTCATGGATAAAAACCCATCTCACATAGGCAAGGATACTCTCTTCCCTCGTGGACAAACATCATTTCACATAGGCAAGGATACCCTTTCCCTCGTGGCCAAACAGCATATCACATAGGCAAGGATACACTCTTCCCGCATGGCCAAACAGCATCTCACATAGGCAAGGATACACTCTTCCCGCATGGCCAAAACAGCATCTCCTATAGGCAAGGCTACCCTTTCCCTCATGGCCAAACAGTATCTCACATAGGCAAGGATACACTTTCCCTCATGGACAAACAGTATCTCACATAGGCAAGGATACACTCTTCACTCATGGCCAAACAGCATCTCACATAGGCAAGGATACACTCTTCCCTCATGGCCAAACAGCATCTCACATAGGCAAGGGTACACTCTTCCCTCAGGGACAAAACCCATCTCACATAGGCAAGGATACTCTCTTCCCTCGTGGACAAACAGCATTTCACATAGGCAAGGATACCCTTTCCCCTCGTGGACAAAAACCATCTTGCATAGGCAAAGACGATCCACACCACGTTAGCAAAAATCATCGCACAAAGGTCATACACAGACACATTGACATATAGACACAGACCACAGACAGACAGACAGATAGAAAGACACACACACACACACACACACACACACACACACACACACACACACACACACACACACACACACACAAACGCGCGCGCACGCGCGCGCGCTCACACATGCTACTCTCTCTCTCTCTCTCTCTCTCTCTCTCTCTCTCCAACATTGGGCAAAAAATCGCCATCCCTTTTTACAAAAAAAAAGACATTTCATACAGGTCAGTACAATCCACACTAAATCCCATATTGTATGTAAAAAAACAAACGAACAAACAAGCCATTCCACATTGGCAAAAGCTATCCCACATTAGCAACGAAATTCTATCCCACATGAGCAAACCCGTCCCACATTAGTTTGAGATATCTCATTTCACCGTAAGCAATGATACTCTGACCCCAAATGAATAAAAAATACCACCACCCCATACTATAGGCACCCCTCCCTCCCCCCCCCCCCCCCCCCCCCCCCCCTGCCCATCCCACCACCAAGAAAGCCCAGCCACAGACATCTACACTATGTCTGCAGTCTTCATCCTGATCGCACCACAGGCCTGCAAGATCTTGAGCGATTGGGGGGGGGGGGGGGGGGGGGGGGGGGGGGGGGGAAGGGGGGAGGAGGAGAGGAAAGGAGGTGGAGAGGAGAGGGTGGGGTGGGGTGGGGAATAAGAGGGTGGGGGCGGGGGTAGTACAGGGCGGAGTTGTGTGAAATTCCATGACGTGACTCCGAGGTCACATGTCAATGCGCTGTGGAGAATCATGCGCCCGTTGGCAAGCGATCGAGAGAACGGTGTCCCCACACCCCAGGACCTACCCCCGTTCTTATTCTGACCCCGCGGAGGGGGGGGGGGGGGGGGTTTCTGAGAGGTTTAGCCCCAGCAGCCTTAGTTTTTTTTGTGTGCCCAGTTTGAGGAGATAAGTGATTGCTGCTCGTCTCTTCGTTGTCATTGTCCTGAACGTTGTTGATGTGGCCTAAAGAGGACCAAAAAGGTCGAAACGCGTCGTGTTTTGTCTTGTAATTCATTCATTCCTGTCGTGTGGTGGAATGGTAATTGTCCTTTTGAACATGTCCAGTGTTTCTGGAAATAGGTGGTGTGTGTGTGTGTGTGTGTGTGTGTGTGTGTGTGTGTGTGTGTTTTCCATCTGTATGTGGGGGAATGGGAGTCTCCTTTCCACACAATCTGTGGCTTTCTGGACAGCCTGTTTAGGGGAAAAAGGCAGAGATATGGAGGGAGAAATATGTGGAAGTGTGAATACTAACCCACAAACTCAGCAGTTGTACTGAATTTGTATTATTTGACTTGTGAGTCAGAGGGGATTCGAAGGATTCCTCTCCCACCGCTTTGATTTCTTTAACTTGTGAGTCATAATGATTCGATAGAAACTCCCCCCCCCCCCCCCCCCTCCTTTTTCTACCTCTAAATTATGAAAATCCATCTTTGTTGTTGCTGTTGTTATCACAGTTCTGTTTCATTATAACCGCATATACTTGTCTGTCTCTTCTAATAATCTATCTTCTCTATCCGTCCGTCAATCCATATCCCTCTGTATGTGTATCTATCCATATCTCCCTCTTATGTTTTTTAACGAAAAACCTTAGATTTTGGAGAAAGATGCTAGTATGGACTACTTTCAATATGTTTGACTCCTCCCGCAGGTATGCCACTTTTTATGACGTTTTGCATTTTACCACGTTTGTCGTTCAGACAGTTATCTCCGATGATACCTTTTGAAACAAGTGTTGTTTAAACTATACGACTTTATCATCCCACAGAAGACTGCTGTTTACTACGTATGTCATTCCGTAAGTGCAACATTTTCCGGTAACCAATTTTCTTACATCTCTATTACTTTTTGTTTTAGAATTCCTTCTTTGAACTCATTAGTGGTTGTAATACCACTGCATTGTAGAATGTCTTATAATCGTACGTCAGAACAAGACACACAGATAGAATCTGCCGTGTTTCTCTGACGAACCCAAGACAGACAAAACACGAAAAATTGTTTTAAAATGGAATATAACGGACACCGTAACCTATAAACAGCAAATACCTATATTTATACGTATTTATTTTGATTTGATTGTTCATTCTCGTTTTCTTATTTCCTCTGCCTCCTTCACTTTTTTTCGTTCGTTTTCTGAATTTCAAATAATTTATTGAAAAGAAAATAGATCAACTGTTTATCAGCCCTTGATAATCCACTATTAAATTTTCCAGCTTTACGTTTTCCGCTTTTTTTCTAACATGTGTCATTCATCAAATAACTGATAACGAACTGATGATTATCTACGACGAAATGTGTTGACTTGGAATATTAAATTTGCTAGCAGCAGACACTTTGAAATTTCGTGTTTTTCATATTTATCCCTTTAAAATAGATTTAGAAAAGAAAAAAGAGAAGAGAAGAGAAAAGAAAAGGGGCAGAAACTGCATGAAAAGTAACTCTTTCAAGTCCGTTCCTGATCATTTACTTCCCCGGACGGGAAAAAATGTTGTCAATCAGTGATTGACTAGCTCACAAAAAAAAAAAAAAAAAAATAAAAAAAATAAAATAAAATCCTGCCTGCCACACCTACACTTCTGTTCTGCGTCACAATGAAGGGCATCTGAGCTTTTACTGACATGTTTGTGTCTGTTTTTTTTCTCGTTTTCTCCTTTTTTTTTCTGTCTTCTGTTTTGGTGTAGACTGGCACTGACAGGCAGATCCAGTATCTGTTCTATCTTTGTAGAAGTGTGTGTTCTCCTTGGCGGCCTTTTAGTTCGTAATGGGGAAGATGTGGAAATAAACCAAATCGCTTTTGCTGTGGGATAGGATATATCAGATCAGAGAGAGAGAGAGAGAGAGAGAGAGAGAGAGAGAGAGAGGGGGGGGGGAGGGGAGAGGAGAGGGCTGGGGCAGAGGGGCTGGGGGTAGACCAAAAGGGGAAAGGCAGGTGTGTGTGTGTGTGGGGAGGGGGGGGGGGGGGGGGGGGGGAGGGAGGGAAGAGGAGAAACGGGAGGATGATGTGTAGGGGGAGGGATTGAGGTTGGGATTCTATCCTAGGCCACATAGGGGTTGCACTGCGGAGCAGGAAATACGAGGAGATTGGGGTCAACGATCATTAAAGGATTTAACTCGAAAAACGGCCGAGCAAGTGGGGGTGCATATGTTCCATTGATTACCACAGCGAGGGAGTGAGAAGGAGGCGTGTGTGTGTGTGTGTGTGTGTGTGTGTGTGTGTGTGTGTGTGTGTGTGTGTGTGTGTGTGTGTGTGTGTGTGTGTGTGTGTGTGTGTGCGCGCGCGCGCGCGCGTGCGCACGCGCGCACATCGCGTGAGCGTGTGTGTGAGTGTGCGCGTGCATGTGAGTTTACCTGTCGTGTGCGCGCGTTTGTGTGAACATGTGCGTCTGGAGTAGTAGTAGTAGTTTCATTTAACATCTTTTCACAAAAAAATAGTGATATTAGAGGAACGTGGGTGGGTGGGTGGGAGGGAGAGAGAGAGAGAGA
>JADBJO010003844.1:123550-126050 GCA_016801955.1 Conus betulinus | reverse complement strand
CCCCTCTTCTGTCGAACAAACCTCCTTCTCTCTCTCTCTCTCTCTCTCTCTCTCTCTCGCTCTCTCTCTCTCTCTCTCTCTCTCTTTGTGACACACATAAAAGACACGCACACAATCGCGCACGCGCACAATGTAATCGCGAGACAGACAGATAGATAGACAAATAGGCGGACGGACAGACAGACAGACAGACAGACTGATAACCAGACAGGACAGACAGATAACCACATTGAAGGACAGACAGACGGACGGACACACACGCGGACGGACAGACAGAAAAGACACACACGTACGCACGCACGCATAGACGTACAACAACACACACACACACACACACACACACACACACACACACACACACACAGAGGAAACCTGTTTCATGTCATGATATATTGCCAAGAGAAAAAGACAAAAGACAATGGAAAACAGCCTTGTTTTAACATATAAAGGGGAACTCTCTCTCTCTCTCTCTCTCTCTCCTCTCTCTTTCTTTCGCTCTTACACGCATCCATTTTTACCCATTTTTACATGAGCGTGCGCTCACACACACACACTCACACACTCACACACACACACACACACACACACACCACACAAAGAGACAGAGGAGAGAGAGAGAGGAGCGAGGCAGAGAAGAGAAAGAAGACGCACAGAGAAAGACCAGAGTGTGTGAGAGAGGGGACAGGGGGTGGGGGGGGGGGGGGGGGGGAGAGACAATTGGGGGTAAGGAGGGGAAGGGGGTAGTAGGAGGGGGAAACTGGGAATACGCCGAAACAATTAGGCTCATCAGCAGCCTGAGGAAGAGCGAACAGGCAGCTGGCAGCCATCTCATTAGGCGGTGGGACAGGGCCATTGGGGAGCCGGCAGCAGAGGAAGAGCTTATTGCATCATACTGTGCACGTCTCTTCTTCACCTTCCACTGCACGGCTTTGCTAGACAAGCCGTCGACTGATTGACTGAGACCTATATACTACTACCCCCCCAGTAAGAGATGGGAGGTTGGGGGGGTGGGGTGGGGTTGGGGTGGAGCTGAGCGGAAAGCTGTGGGATGGCAAGTTGGGGGTGGGGGTGGGGATGGCAGTATGTGGGCAGGGGAGCAAGGGGTGGGGGGAAGCGAGGGAGAGAGGAGGAGATGAGAAGAGAGAGAGGAGAGACGGAGAGAGAGCGAGAGACGAGAGGAGGAGGGGGCACGGCACAGAGGAGAGAAGAGACTGATTGAGAGAGAGACAGGCTCAGAGAGAGTAGCGATGTGGAGAGTGAGAGAGGAGGGAACGAGCAGAACACAGATGTGGGATTGGAGAGAGAGAGTGGTGGTGAGAGAGAGAGAGAGATGTGGGGGGACGAGAGAGAGAGAGAGAGAGAGAAGAGAGAGAGAGTCACGGAGGGGGGAGAGAGAGAGATGTTCGGGACCGAGGTGGTGGAGGACTTTGTCGAGAGAGATGTGAGAGAGAGAGAGAGAGAGAGAGAGAGAGAGAGAGAGAATTGTATTTCGAACACATGCACGCGCGCGCGCGCGCGCAAACCACAACACACACACACACACACACACACACACCACACACACACACACCGTCTGTGGCATGCACATACGAAGAGAGAGAGAGAGAGAGAGAGAGAGAGAGAGAGAGAGAGACACACACACACACACACACACACCACACACACATACACAAACGCGTGCGTGCAAAACACGCACACACACACACACACACACACACACACACACACACACACACACACACCACACACACACAACACACACACACACACACACACACACCACACACACCACACCACACAACACACACACACAGGAGAGACTTTGGAAACGAGCAGAGCACAGACAATAATAGGGGCACAGTGTAGTTGTAGTGGGGTGCGAAGAAGAGAAGGGAGAGAGAGAGAGCACCATTGGGGACCGTCAGCACAACAGAGCCACACCACACCCATAATACCTGTCACCGGCTTGTCATAACGCGCATGACTCTTGCCCAGACACCATTTCCGGTACTGGGGGCCTTTTGTTTTAGGCTTTTTTTTTTTCTCTCCCCCGCCCCCCCCCCCCCCCTTTTGTTGAATCAGCATTTCCTCTCAGGTCATGCAAACAGGACCAGGTAAGATCTGGTACAAACTGAATGAACCTATGAACCTTTTTCCGCACGAGGGAAAGGTGGGAGGAGGAAGTGGGGGGTGGAGAGGGGGGGGGGGGGAGTGGAAAGGGGAAGGAGGTGTGGGGGGGGGGGTGGGATGAGGGTTGGGGGTGGTCGTTGAGCCCTTTTCAATCTTTTTTTTGGTATCTATCACGGGTCGTGGGTTCGATTCTGGCTGGAGGCAATCGGCCAGTTTAGAGAAGCTGTCCTCTTTGTAGTCTTCATGTACATCGATGTAGATCTCAAAGGAGCGATCCCAGCCCCCCTTCCCTTCTTCACTCACTGCCACTCATCCTCCCTTCCCTTCCCTCACCTCTCCATTTCTTGTTTATGTGATATGATTTTCACCC
>JADBJO010003844.1:113550-116050 GCA_016801955.1 Conus betulinus | reverse complement strand
GTCTTCTTGTTTTAGGTAGTCCCGCAATCTATGTAGATAACAGCTGAATTGAGTCCAGGAAGTCTACGTGACTTTCATTTATGTTCGGATTCTGATTGTACATTCTGAACGTAAACACGGGACAACTTTTAGGAACAAGGCATTGTATTGTATTGTATTGTATTGTATTGTATTGTATTGTATTGTATTGTATTGTATTGTACTGTATCGTATCGTGTTGCATGCATCGTGTCGTGGCGCGTCCATTGTACTGTATTGATTGCACTGCATTGAATTGTATTGCATTGCATTGTATTGCATTGCATGAATTGAATTGTATTGCATTGCATTGCATTGCATTGCACTGCATTGGATTGCATTGCACTGCACTGCACTGCATTGTATTGCATTGCATTGAATTGTATTGCATTGCACTGCATTGAATTGTATTGCATTGCATTGCATTGCATTGCATTGCACTGCATTGCATTGTATATTGCATTGCATTGAGTTGTATTGCATTGAACTGCATTGGATCACGTCATGTTGTATTGGGTGGTATTGTATCATATAGTACTGTATTGTACTGTACTATGCTGTACTGTATGGTATTGTTTTGCATTGCGCTGTATAGTATTATATGTGCTGTATTGTATAACGTCAATATCGAAACAGACGTGGCTTTTTTTTTGTCGTATCTTCCAAGCCACCCCAGCGTAATAAACTCACGCCGCTCATCCCCGTTCTCCGTCCACAGCCCCACCCTGCCCTGTCCCACCACAGTCCCAGTAACAGCAATCCACCGGGAGCAGTCAGTGTCAAAGTCATCCTGAGGCAACCCACCAGAGGAGACACTGCACTGCTGTTGAGTCACTTCGCTGGTGTTCAGTGCTGCCTGTTTTGATTCAGCTTACGCAGGACGCCATTTACCAAGCCCCGTTCTGACGACGATGATTGCCCAGTCATGGAGCCAGCGAGAGGTCAAAACAGTTTTTTTTTTTTCTGTGTGAAAATCGGGGAATTCTTTATTTGAAGAGCAAATCGACACAGTACAACGGCAGCCCATACACACCTTCCTCTGGTATTCGTATGCTTTGTTTCCTTATCCAAATAGAATTTTCAACAGAATTGTATCAGGGACGAATCCTTGTCGCCGTGGGATCCCTTACGTGCGCTACGCCATCTGTATCTGACCAGTCCTCTTGTCCTCTTTGACTACAGATAGAAGTTGAAGTCCACGGGTTGCCATGACGGTTTCACGCGCGGGACACACACACTAAAAATCTCCAGCGAGATACGTGCTCACCGCTATCTCCAGTTCAAGCCTGTGGCTGGAGGCCGCAGATATTGAAGAGAAAGGCGTTATCTGCGTGGGATCCCATCGTCAAACTTTACGGCTAGCGTCCTCCACCACCGGAAGAGCGTTGAAAGGGCAGCTTACACTCTACGGTTAGGATTAGTAGCCGGAAAACGCTACATAATCCATGTGAACGTATTTTGAGTGAGGGAAAAAAAAAAAAAAAAAAAATCAAAATACTACCAGATGTTACTTTCACAAAACCGTTCCATGACAGTCTTTTTTTTTTCTTCTTATTTCAAGGGTGTCTACCGATGACGTGACTCGTAAACCTATTAATATATCTCAGTCAGTACCTTTCTAACATTCGATTGTAGAACTTACCTGAGACGTCATCTTCGTGTCATCTGGGCTTCCCAAATACACCCACTCAATTAACTCAATGAACGCATTTGTCCTGATGGAGTGATGAGCTCGCGTGTGTCTCGATGTCCATGTGTAAAAAAAAAAAAAAAAAAGAGGAGTGGTATTCAACATTTAGACTTACCGGAAATTATACCATAAATCCAGTTGTATCTGTCTGTAGACACTTGAAAAGTTACTCACAGTCTTAGCGAACGAATGTTTTGTTTCACCTGATTGCCAGGTTTATGTGTGAAGAGAGAATTATATTATACGTGATCAAACTGTATGAAAAAAAGGCCACGTTATCTAGTTCTAATCCACGTGCACACTTATAACAAGCGTCTGCTGTCATCGAAAACTGTTGAGAAAAACAGGTTTGATCGTTGAGAGTAACAATGCCGACGGTTCCATCTACCAATCAGAGGACGTTATAAAGTTTTGGTACAAGGGGACATAATAACAAACCTTTTGACTTCGAACTCTTTCACTCGACGCTTTTTAACAGAATAAACCCTGAATTAGAGTCCAGATGATTTAAAAATCGTCTTTGTGTGTGATCTCTGTCTTTTTTTTTTTATTCATAACTATCAAGATTTGTGGCAGGCTTTGTGATTCGTCGAATTCTGTTAACTCCTTTCCGACTGGTTAGGGCAGCTGTCAACATTTACCTATTGGTTGGCTTCAGCCTAGGTGAGAAGAGAATATTAAGTTTGTCAAGATTAAGTTTGTCAGACGACCACAAGCCGTTGAAAGGGATCGACATTATCGACATTATAATCCATCCACAAACCTTCGGCAGATGTCCCCAGTCGTTGAAAG
>JADBJO010003844.1:106050-108550 GCA_016801955.1 Conus betulinus | reverse complement strand
TTACTTAATTTCATGTTTCCATTTCTCTATCTTCACCCACCCCACTCCTCCTTTAACTCCAAATCTTTGCCAGGTCGTTACTATGAAGACAGTTGAGTTGTTGGTCTGCGCTTGTTTTTTTACCCCCCCCCCCCCCCCTATTACATTGTTGGCATTTGTATTCAGATTTAAAAGGCTGTGCCAGTCTTGAACAAACGTTACTTTGTGTTCGGATTTTAATGGAAGCAAAAGTTACCCCACTTGATTTTATAACAAATGTAGATGCTGCTAGTTCACGATAATCATTTCGGGGCAAAATACCAGCTTCCCTATATGTTTTTGCATTTGAGGCACAAACAGGGATACTAAGAGCACGTTTCATGGCTTTGCAATCGTAACTTTTTTTCAGAAGACATTTTAGAGCACTAACACATACTTCCAGAACCGTAATTAATTATTGATCTAACAAGGGCTATGGAGAGAAGAACAAGTTTTTGTAACCATTCCGCAGGGTAATCTGCTTGTATTCTTTAATAAATTCGAACTCTTCCTAGCCTTTGTTAATATATACTAGTCACATAAGTTAAGCACAGCCTTTGCACACAGGGGGTTTGATTCATCCCTTCAAAAAACATTGGTTTTTTTTTGTTATGCGGCAACCCATGATGGAATCTCACACACGCAGTGTGTAATCCAGCCTGTGTCAACTGGTAGTGCGCACGGGGGTCTTGGTGACCTCGTTACCGCGCGGGATAAAAAGTGCAAAGTTGCGTTAACTGTGCCTGTTTTGCATCAAGCTTGCTGGCGACACAAGATGTGTAAAATGAAAAATTCTTTTTTCCCGTGCAAGAGCAGTCTCTCAAGTGAGTTTTATGCCCCTTCTTTTGGCTGTTTAAGCGCGGGGTTGGTTACTGTCAGCCCTTTTCTCACCATGCCACCACGAAGAAACTTAGCACCTTTGACAAAACCAGGGCGATTGCGTGGATACAAGATGGCATTGCAAAGGCTGAAGTGGCGCGACGACTTGGTGTGCATCATTCAGTTATTGTTAGACTGAATCAGCGTTTTAGGGCGACCAACAGCGTTGAAGAGAGGCCACGGTCAGGTCGGCCTAGGCAGACTACTCCCAGAGAAGATCGTTTCATCGAGAGGCAGGCCCTATTGCAGCGGGATACCACTTCCCCAGCATCCAAAGGCAGCTTCGTATGGCAAATAACACCATCCTCAGCCGTCAAGCCATACGAAACCGTCTTCACCACTTCGGCCTCAGATCACGTCGCCCAGCTGTTCGACCACGACTGCTAGCAGCCCATAGGCTGGCTCGCCGAGCTTTCTGCCATCGTCATGTGAGATGGAACCAACAACAGTGGTCCCAGGTCCCTCTTTTCAGATGAGTCGCGGTTTTTTTCTTTGAACACAATGACGGCCGAACTAGAGTTTGGAGGCGTGTTGGTGAACGTTACATTGATGCAGCTGTTCGCCAGACCAGGGACTTTGGGGGAGGATCTGTTATGGTATGGGGTGCCTTCAGCCTCCACCACAAGACACCACTCTACCATATTGATGGAAACCTCACAGGCATCCGCTATCGGGATGAAATCCTGGCGCCTTTCGTTGTTCCGACCATGCAACGGATAGGACCCATGGCAGTCTTCCAAGACGACAATGCTCGGCCACATAGGGCCCGGGTGGCCGAAAACTTCATTGTGCAGGCCGGCATCAACAGGATGATCTTCCCGGCGTATAGTCCCGACCTCAATCCCATCGAGCATATGTGGGATGAGTTGGGGAGATGTGTGAAGGAGAACCATCCACCCCCCCAGAGACCGCCAGGATCTCTTCCAAATGCTGCAACTGGAATGGCAGAGAATCCCTCAGAGGGTCATCAGAACACTGGTCAACTCGATGAGGAGTCGCTGCGTGGAATGTCTCGCCAATGGCGGTGGCCACACCCACTATTGAAATGATTTTGTGAACTGAACAGATTTTGCGAACTTTGATTTCGACCCATCCTCTGTTTAATTGTCTGTAAATCAACAACCGTTCATTCGATCCCAATGAAATTCAATGTACGTTGGAACAAGATAATGAATTAAATCTGTTCCCAATTTCAAAATCGTGGCTTTTATATTTTGGAAATTATGCGGGTACATGTAAACTGTGCTTAACTTTATGTGACTAGTGTGTAAAGAAAACTCCTAAAAATTAAACACTATGATTAAATTCTAGAGCTTCACCTAGAAGTTTGAAGACTGGTAAATTTTCTGGATTGTTTCGTGCATTAAACAACATCATATTTGTTTTTTTCAGTGGACAAGGACGGAGCATTTTTCTGTCATATAGTTTTTGCCTATGCTGTCTACATCTTTTTGATATAGCCTTCTAACATCATTCTGTGCTCTTTGTGGACTTGACTTTTTCAGAGTTACTCTCCATCCACATGTGAGCGCGCTCGCGCGCGCGTGTGTGTTTCCACAGAAACGACATTCAGGGGATCGCCTCAGTGTCACATTCGAGACGG
>JADBJO010003844.1:72151-97260 GCA_016801955.1 Conus betulinus | reverse complement strand
GGCCAAGTTCAAAAGACCCCCAGGACACCCAGTGAAGGACAGGATGTCACAGCCAACAAAGAAAGGCTGAAAAGAGAAAGTTTCATCCACCAGTCGAGGATCCTTGAAAGAAGATACGAAGACATCTTGGATCATGAACCCAGAGAGATCCCACAATTCCTTGAGAACCCGACATGGAAGGAGGATAATCGACCCCTCATACAGTGCAGCATCCCTGGCGTTGGCAAAAAAAAAAAAAGACTGGCAAAGCAGCGCTGAGAAGAAGTCCCACACCATGGAACACATCAACAACTGCTATCCCCAAGACAGCTGGACCCCATGTATATACAGACGGATCTGCTGAACAGGCAGTGAGGAACGGTGGTGCCGGAATCTACATCAAGTATTCAGCAACGTCGTCTTTCTTTCAGATGCTCCGTCTGTCTTGCATGCCCTACAGACTGCCAGAGACAAAGAACTGAACGACCTATCCACTGCCCTTATCTCCCTATGCAGAACCGGCACAGTCGTTTCACAGTGGATCCCTTCCCACTACAACGTACTTGGCAACGAGGTTGCAGACACTCTGGCTAAAGAGGGAGCAACAAAGAAACAGGAAGACAAGTCCACAACCCTCAAGGAAGCCAAGACAATCATAAAAGCCAGACAGCAGAGCAAGTGGTTGCAGGAGCATCCACGTTTCAGTAGACATGACCCGTACCACCTACTAACAAGATCAGAGCAGGTGGCCATCTTCAGGCTGCGGACAGGCCACAACCACCTGAACTATCACCTCTTTACCAAGTTCAGGATCGGTCAGTCAGACCAGTGCCCATGCCAGACCAGCAGTATGACAACAGCACATCTACTGTAGGATTGCCCGTTGCACAAAGCTCTGAGACAACAAATATGGACGGAGCAGACATCAGTGGAGAGGAAGCTCTACGGTGCCCTTGAGGACCTACAGCGTACAGCAGCACTCGTCAGAGAAGCTTGCGTTCCCATCTAGAGTGTTCGAAAAGAAGAAGAAGAAGAAGAAGAAGATTTCTGCGTACATATGCGAAAAGGTCCTCGGATCGCTAGTCAGCCAGCTTGCGCTTGACTTTGGCAAGTTTTTTTTCTTAATTTTTTTTCGCATCTATGCATATATACACAACCATGAACATAAACCAGCACAGATTAATTTGCATAAATCCATCCATGCATCATAGATATGATTATGTGTATATATATATATACCAACAAAACATACAATTAACTATATATCTGCGCATCTTTCTCCGAATGTGTTATGAAAAAATTCAAACCACAAAAAAAAAAACATACACACACACACACACGCGCGCGCGCGCGGGCGCTCACGTGTGTGTGTGTGTGTGTGTGTGTGTGTGTGTGTGTGTGTGTGTGTGTGTGTGTGCTTGTGCATGTGTGTGTGTGTGTGTGTGTGTGTGTGTGTGTGTGTGTGTGTGTGCTTGTGCATGCGTGTGTGTGTGTGTGTATGTGTGTGTGTGTGTGTGTGTGTGTGTGTGTGTGTGTGTGTGCTTGTGCATGCGTGTGTGTGTGTGTGCTTGTGCATGCGTGTGTGTGTATGTGTCAAGTCAAGTCAAGTCAAGTCAAAATTTTATTTACTGATGGGAGCCATCAAAAAAAAAAAAAAAAAAAAAAAAAAAAAACAAAAGCAAACAAACAACAACAACAACAAACCAAATAGGATATAACACGAAAAAAAAACCAAGAGCAACATACATATACCATTGACATCTAAAATACACTGACAATGCTATATGCACATACGAGTACATAATTGATATATGCATACACATACATATCCACATATGTCTGTATATTTATGCACATATATCTATGATACCAGTTGATAGACAACAATATACATAAGTAAAGGTATTTGGAATATTTTAGTCACACATTTCTTGCATTGTTTGTTAAATGACTTTTCAATTTTTTCCTGAATGTATTTCGGTTACTTATACTTTTGAATGTTGTACTTAGATTGTTCCATAATGTTCCACCAGAGTAAAGGAAACTTGACTTATAGAGATTGTTCTTGGTCTGGGGAACGTTAACGTATGATTATGTCTATGAGGGTTAGTTTAAATGTATTTAAGATCTTTTTAGGGGCACACTTCCATTCATAACCCTGTGCATAAAAATCGCTTTATTTAAATATAATCTATGACAAAAAGTTGAAACGTTTAGCTTCTTATAATCTTCAAGTGTCACAGAACTAGATTTTAACAAGACTAATTTTAGCGCTCTTTTATATAAACGATGAATGAATCTTAAGTTTGTTTCACTGCAGCTGTCCCATATTGTTGATGCATAATCAATGATTGGTAAAATATGTGCTGAGAAGAAAAGCTTCCGAGAATGAACATCAAGAAAATTTTTAATCTTAGCTAACTGAAATATCTTACAGGACAAGCGCTTACACAAGGATGTTGTATGATCAGTCCAAGATAAATCTCTGTCTATAATGACTCCTAAGGTTTTGTGTGATTCTACTTCATCAATTTTGTTATTATCAATAAACAATGGATTAAAATTGGATGTCATCCGTTGTCTTTTTTGTCGTGCAGATACATACATACACTAGTTTTTTTCTCCGCATTTATAGACATATGGTTTAAATTTGTCCATTTGACTAATTTTTGGACAGTTTCTTGAAGATTATTTGTTAGTGTCTGAGGGTTAGAGTGACTAGAATATAGTAACGTGTCATCTGCAAACATTTCACATTTGCTTGTTACAAAAAAAGGCAAATCGTTGACATATATTGAAAATAAAAGTGGTCCCAATATAGATCCTTGTGGTATACCATATTTCACAGGCATGAAATTTGATGATTGATTAATAACAGATACTAATTGTTTTCTTTCAGAGAGAAAAGATGAAATAAACTTAATAAAATCTGGGGTTAATCCATAGCATTTTAACTTACGCAACAGTAAATCATGATTGATTACGTCAAAGGCCTTTTCAAAATCAATGAACAGAATACCTGTGAATTCATTTTCATTTATACTACATAATAGACTATCTATAAGTTGTGTGAGTGCGGTCTGGCAGGAGTGATTTTGTCGGAAGCCTGATTGGTCCTCGTGAATTAGATCATTCTTTGTAAGGAAAGAATACAATGAGTTTTGTAAATGTGATTCCAAAGGTTTAGATAGAATAGACAAAATAGAGATTGGTCTATATTATTACAGGGATTGGATGAATCACCGGATTTATGTAAAGGAATAACTTTAGCTTGCTTAAATTTTAAGGGATAGTATTGCTTTTCTATACATAAATTATACAGATAAGTAAGAGTGTCAGTAATTATTGGAGAAGAAAGTTTTAGTATTTTGCCATCTAATTTATCTAAATCACGTGTACCTGTTTGTTTTAGAGTGACAGACTTTTACTAACGTCTAAGACCGTCAGAAATCGGAGAGTAAAAGGGGGTATTAATTGGTTTCGAAGCAATAATGTTTTTAAATGAGAAAGATCATTTCCACCCGACTTGTCATTATTGATAATTTTAACAGCGATATTGGAAAAAATGGTCATTTAACTCACTGGCTGTAATATCAGTGATTACTTGTTGACTTTTTGAAACATATTTATTGTTCAATATGTTTATTGCTTTCCAAAATTTGTCGTGAATCCTTTGTAGATACTAACATTTCTCTGAAGTATTGTTTTTTTTGACTTTCGTTTCATTGCAGTAACTTTATTCCGTTGTTTCTTGAACTGTTCTCTTGTACCAGCTACTTAGAAAATCTCTATTGTATCTTTCAACATCTATTTCCTTTGTTATCCATGGTGGTTTTATTTCTTGTCTTACTCGTTTCTTTATGAATGGTGCATGTTATTATAAACATCAAGAAAAGTGCTTGTGTCCAAAACTCGCTCGCTTCATCAGGATCCCTAATTTGATAGATATAATCTAGCTGTGAATTTAGTAAATCAGTAAAAAAAAAAAAACTTCTTCTTCTTATTAAACTTTTTAAAGTTTCTATAATATATAACTTTATGTCCTACTTTGGGGATTTTTACATGAGTTTTAAACCAAGTAAGACAAACAGGATTGTGATCGCTACAGCCGCATGACGGGGAGCATATTTCAGTAATGTTTTGTTTTGCCATTTTGTTGGTATAATATGGTCAATTAATGTAGAAGAGGAATCAGCTATTCGGGTAGGCCTGTCAATCAATTGTTCCAGTCCTTGACTTATTAAACTTTGAGTCCATTTAAACTGAGTTTTCATCAAATCAATGTTGAAGTCACCTAGTATGATGGTTTCTTTATTTAATATGATGATTTCGTCCATAACAGAATTGAACTTTTCATACCAGTCTATGGTTTCTGAAGGATTTCTATACACAAATCCCGTTATAAGTGGTTTATTTCCTTTATTTCAATCTCTAACCAGATAGACTCTACGTCATAATATTCAAGACTTTCCAGTCTGTTACAAGTTAAAGAAGACGCAAAATAAACAAGTAGTCCTGTAGTTTTGGGTTTGTGCGGATCTAAACGAATAATCTGATATCCTGGAATGTACATGTCAGAATCTAATATGCATGAAGATAATCGAGATTCCGCAATGCAAAACAAGTGAAAGGATTCCCAGAATTATGTAGGATTATTGCGATGTCATCTTTTTTATTACTTGCACTGTTTATGTTAAGATAACCTATGCGGAGCCCCTGTTTACTTGGCCAGGTGTTTAATGTAGGAGGCATGGCACTGATTGATTACTCGATTAAGAATTAAATAGTACAATAGTCATAATAGTCAAAACAATCAAGACTGAGAAAAATAGGAAAAGAAGTCAATTATCAAAACAGTGTACTGCAATTACAACTGAAAGAAGTTCAGTCTCAGTACACACATACAGTCTAGAAGGACAAATCCACATAAATCTTTTACATATATAAACTACTTCCGACAACGGAGAAAAGAAATTCAAGAAAGAAAATAAAGAAGGCAAAAAAAAAAAAAAAAAAAAGAAGAAAGAAGAAGAAAAGAAGAAGAAGAAGAAAAGGTACAATACAATCCAACACGTACAAGATATGAAAGATATACTACAATCCAACACATACAAGCAGCAGAAAAAGACAAGGTAAATCTTGCGTTCGTAATTTTGCAAACACTTTAACAAAATTGAAAGTTCCGTAGATATCCCGTCCCAAGTCCGAGTATGTCAACTGAAAAACATAGTTATATGAAGAAACACACACACACACACACACACACACACACACACACACACACACACACACACACACACACACACACACACACACACATGTGCAGTAACTTGGCATCGACTGCAGAACCGGATATCCTAATAGGAGCCATACGATTTCATATCAGACAGAATTTCGACATTGTGATGATGATCAAAGTGTACTTTTGCTGGCTGTTTTACAAACCAAATAAGAAAGAAAATATTGTCATTTTTCAAATTTCGACTATGTTTGAATGTAAACATTGACGTTATTAAGAGCCAGTGTGTGTGTGTGTGTGTGTGTGTGTGTGTGTGTGTGTGTGTGTGTGTGTGTGTGTGTGTGTGTGTGTGTGTGTGTGTGTGTGTGTGTGTGTGTGTGTGCGCGCGCGCGCGCGCGCGCGTGTGTGTTCATATCCACGCACATGTATTGTAATTGTATAAGTCAAGTCTCAAGTCACGTGGCCTTCATGCCTTGCTCTATAGACAACCTTAGATTTCCTTTCCACAACTGTGTCTTTGGTGGGCTGAGGTCGAGGTCGCCGGCATCGCAAGGTTCATGGAGACTGTCGTTGGACGGGCGATGCTCACCAGCGACGGCTCCACGACCAAACAATTACTCACATCAGTAGGTGGTGTCCTCTGTACACTCTGTGTGTGTGTGTGTGTGTGTGTGTGTGTGTGTGTGTGTGTGTGCGCGCGCGCGCGCGCGCGCGCGCGCGCGTGCGCGTGTGTTTGTGCATGTGTGTGTTCGTTCGTTCCTTGGTTCAAAATCTTTTCACTGTAAGTGATTTTGGACTAAAAAAAAAAAAAAAAAGTATTGATATATGTGTGCATCTTATATGTGTACTTGCACCTGTGTGCTCACATGTGCTTGAACATATGTGCGTGCGTGAGTGCATGTGTGTGTTTATGAGCATGTGCATGCTTGTGTGTGTGGGTGTGTGTGTGGGGGGCGTGTGCGCGTGTGTGTGTGTAATTAGTTGATTATATTTATTGTGGATTATACTTACAGTTACACTGTCTTTATGTTTCTTCTGTGTATTCGTGCGTCTGTGCGTGTGTTCAGTTAATGTGTGTTTTTGTGTGTGTGCTGGCCTACACAGATGTGTCCCAACTCTCTCTGTGTATGTGTGCCAGTGTGTGTGTGAGTGTGGTGTGCGTGCATGTGCATGTGTTAGTGTGGTCATGCGTAAGTATGCCTGTCCAACATTTTTATCAACCTTGGTCGACACTGATTCGGTCACCTTCGAAATACAGACATTCCCCTTGTTTCTCTTGTATGCCATGGTTTGAATTTGAGTCGTGTTAGGGACAATTAGACTAGTGTTGATTTCCGTCAGCGGTGGATGACTTGAAATTCTGCATTATCTCTATCGATTTCCATGCTTGAATATCATTATAAAAGGATATCTCCTTTTTTTTCTAAATGTCATCTGCCTGGTAGTTCTATCAAGACACATATTGTATAATTTGTCATATTTGCAAGCCAGATTATTAACTTTTTCCTCACTGGGTGGGGGCACACCAGGCAGTCTGCCTTGCTTTGACAGGATAAGGACAGGACCGAAGAATCGTCCCATTTTTACTGGTTGTGGTTTACTTTTCCAACTTTTTTTTTCACTCCTTTTATTTTTCTTCTTTTGTATTTACTTTGTATATTCATTTTGATCATAGACAATTGTTTAGTTTCGACATGGTGACATATTTTTTCAACTTTTGCCCTGTGCGGTGTTTGTCTTGAGACCCAGTGTGTGGGCACACCCTTCTCCAATCATGACTTTGTTACTTCTCTTTTTTTTCTGTTCTATAACATAATGGGTACGGACGTGAATGTGTACAGAGCTACGATTGGTCTGTTTAGCGGCATATCTGGCCGTCTGCAACAACAAAAAATTTTTTAAACAAGGCAGCTACAATTCCCTTTTTATGTCTAGCTTTTGCAAAAGATATACAGCAAGTGGCACTTTCAATTCTCTTATTTATTCTTTCTACATACTCAATCATTGATGTAGCTACATTCCTACTAAGACACAAATTTCATAGAAATAGTGAGCATTCCAGCCCCACTGATGCAAGTTCAAACTGTGACATTTCCACTACTAACAATACCTTACTTATGAAATCCGGGGACATTCATCCTAATCCTGGTCCCAACGGACATCGAGAACTCAGAGTGGTACACGTTAATGCGCGTAGTCTGAAAAAGAAAACTGGCCTTTTGAAACAAAAATCCCACCAGTTCGATATTATTACCGTGTCCGAAACATGGCTGTCACCCTCTGTCTCTGATGCATTAATATGTTTAAAAAAATTTTCATCCTCCTGTTAGATTAGACCAACAGTTTAACGATAATGGTGGTGTTGCATATATGTCAGAGAGGATCTTTATTGTAAACCAGGCCCATACTTACAAGTCGAGTTTCTAGAAGCTGTATGGGTAGAAACTAAAATGAACCAAGAGAGCTTACTAGTTGGGTCAGTCTACCGCAACCCTCATGCTCATGTTGACTACTGGAATCTAATACAAGAGAGCATAGGAAAAGTAGATAGAACCTTAGCGAAATTTATCATACTTGGAGATTTCAATGATAATGCACTTTCCCCACCCTACCAGTCATATGTGAAATATACTGAATGCTTATCAGCTTAAACAACTTATAACTTCTCCTACAAGAATGACAAATGATACTGCAACTTGCAGATTTAGTTATTACTCAGAGCCATGACATGATTAAAACAGTTGAAATCTTGCCTCCATTCTGTAGTGACCACAGTGTCCCATGTGCTGTACTTAAACAAGTAATTTACAAGCAGAGCCCATTCCAAAGAATGATATTTAATTACGACAAATTAGACCAAGAAACATTTTGTGAACTTTAGGGAATGAAGATTGGAATGAAATACTGACTAATAACTCAATAGATGAAGCAAGTAGCATTTTCACGGATAAGTTTATGTCCCTCGCCCTCACCTAACGCATATGGTCGTGCTGGGTCAAGAAGGTGAAAGTGGTCCCCAAAGTCGTAGGGAATGTTCGATGTCCCTTTAGAGCGAAGTGGTTGTTTGCAAGCTCTTTTGTGGGGGATGCGTATAAGTGCTGATGTAGGGAAGATTGTAGCTAGAGGGGAATTCATTGTGCATGTGACCAAGGTGATAGAGAAACAGCACGGACAAAGGCACGGCCCAAAGGATATCCTGTGTGTCCATTCCTATATAAACTGAATGGGCAACGAGAGAGTTTGAGAAGAGAGCAACGTCATGGGGAAGAAGAACACCACGATAGAGGGAAGAGAGCACATCTCAGGAGAGATAAGAAGAGAGAGAGAGAGAGAGAGAGAGAGAGAGAGAGAGAGAGAGAGAGAAGAATGAGAAGGACAGATAGAGTAGAAAGAAACATGGTTTGGGCGACAGAAGAGGCAGTAAGGTCTTAGGCGTGAAAAACAAGCTGAGGAAGAGGGATTGAGTTCGAAACCCAGAGGTGGGTGAAAGAGACGAAGAAGAAGAGTTCTACGTCGAATCCCCAGAGACAACCACCGAGACCCAGTACTAGAACCTAATGCCAGCGTCACCATCACCCGGTGCTGAAGAAAATTTGGAGCGATTTGTTCGAGAACTGTGGTGTGGTAGACATGTGTGTGTGTGTGTGTGTGTGTGTGTGTGTGTGTGTGTGTGTAACCTGGCTAAGTAAGGAGCCTTTTTAGTATAAAAACCCGGGAATAGGAAGTATTGATCTCTTATGTTTTGATTATTTGTGTGTGTGTGTGTGTGTGATTGGAATTTTCGTGTGTAATTATAAATGGCATAGAAACCGTATTTCTTGTTCTCAGTCGTGTTAAGAGAGAAGCAAATGCGTGACATCCCATCCCAGACAGAGGTGAATTATTGTTGGGTGCATGAGTGCGCATATGCGTGTATGAGTGCAGAAATAACCTTGGTGTGTTAAACCTGGCTAGTACATCAACTTAGGTCACTTAAGCAATACCATCATGATTTCCCCCATCCTGGACAATCACTCTGTGTCCACAGACCCCAACTCCTAGTATTCAAACTACTACATTTTCCCATTAAATTAAAAAAAAAAAAATCCTGTCAGCAACGGACGTCATCATCCCCTGAGCTGAGAAGCAGCTGCCAGTGTTTTAGTATGACCACCCGCATACAGGGTGCTTGCCCTAGAAAGACAAGTGTTAGTAAGCTTCATTAATCATTTACTTAATGATCGATCACAGGAATCGCATCTTACCTATCGAGTGTGTGAACATGGTGGAATTTGGAAGTAGTTCTGATTACGACCAAAATGGGAATAAACAAAAATCGAAGATTGCGATAAAAAGCTATATTAAAATTATCAAGTTTGTTCACACATCTCATACTCGTCCTAGAATAATCAACATTTAACTATACAAGTGGATGAGAGTTCAACTCTCTCTCTCTCTCTCTCTCTCTCTCTCTCTCTCTCTCTCTCTCTCTCTCTCTCTCTCTCTCTTCTCTCTTAAATTTTTTTCTTCCTCTCTTCTCCTTCTAGCCAATGTTTTCCTTACTCTTTCAAGTCTGTGCTCTCTCGTCCGCGGCTTCCGCCATTTTTTTCCCAGAGAGCACAAATCACTATTGAAAAAAAAAAATCAACCAATGAGGATCAAGCACCCTGAGTTGTCAATGCGATTTTGAAGTGCCCAAAAAGCGTTTCTTCCTTTTTTCCCCCACAGCGCATGACTCTCTCTCTCTCTCTCTCTCTCTCTCTCTCTCTCTCTCTCTCTCTCTCTCTTACATTCTGAATGCAGTGTCCATGGCTTATCTTATTCAAAAAGAATACATATACAGTAAACAACATAGTTTAGTATAATAGATTGCTTATTTTAATTGCGTCAATTGAACATAGCCTTCTTTGTATTTGATCGAAGAACGAAACTTAGTGTTTCAGATATTTCTCCATTTACTTGTCCTCGTAATGCATACGGGCCGTTTTGAAAACAGCACGTAAAACTTTCAAGTTTAGTGTATTACACTGTCAATGAACCACACTCTTGCTTTTTTTTTTTTTTTTAATTCTGTCCAGGTACAAACAGAAATGGATGTGGATGGACAACACGTTAGTGCATACTCACCAGACGATACCAAGATATGCACATTTCATTGACCCGGGTAATCCAAGGTGTGGTCAGTTCGACAGAACACTCTTGATACGTTTCAGCAAAGATTTCATCACAAGCAACAGGCACATTCCCATTCAGTTTCAACACTGTTTAGGAAAAGGTGATCCTCCAGAAACGTTTCTATGTAAAGTCTCCAAGCCAGTGGATGAGACTTTACGTGTCAAGTCTGCTGCCCTGCATCCACGTCAGACTGCTTTCAGCGGCCACTTCGCCCTCTGCCCTCTCAATCACACTACATACATGTTTTTGGCCTGTGATGCCCGCAGTGCCTGTTGGGCCAAAGGTGGCGCTCAGCGTGACACTGACTGCGACAGCTGGCACACGCCTGATGCTTCGTCTTGGTCTTGCTGTTCTCAGAGCTGGCGTCCTTTCCTCCACTGTTCTCATGCCTCAAAGGAAGTCATGGCGTGCCCTACACGTTTGTGTGTGACCACCGACAAGATTGTAGCGACAGCAGTGACGAGTCGTTTTGTGATTTTCCGGCTTGCCAAGAACGCCAGTGCGTCGGTAGTGGACAGGTATTCATTAACTGCTGTCAGTCTGAAACTTTGCTCTGTGATCAAGCGCGTAAATCTAAAAAAAAGAATGGGTACTAGTCTCTGCAAGACGATACAGACAAGCAGATCACATGACAAAACACGATGCAGTTTGACCTCTTGGGTCTTCTTCAGGCAAAAACAAACAACATTTAAGACAATGAAAATGAAGAACGAGCAACCACTTATCTTCTCATATGCGTGCGCATATATATATACATATATATATATATATATATATATATATATATATATATATATATATATATGTGTGTGTGTGTGTGTGTGTGTGTGTGTGTGTGTGTGTGTGTGTGTGTAAACTTATAAGGTAGATTCTCATTTTGGCTTTTCGTACTCTTTTATCAATCAAGGTTACCTGTATTTGGTTCTGATCGTCCATGTGTCTGTCTGACTGTATTCAAGACCGAAAAGGCATTGCCAGTCTTGAATAAATGTTAATTTGTATTTATTCATTTCTCCGGTTGTTTAGATGTGTCTGATATGGGTATATAGGCAAGCTTGTAAATCCTTTTTGGGGGATGTTTCCTTGTTTGTTCTGTGTGCTCTGTGCTGTCATATCTGCTAGGCGATTCGTTGTTGTAAGTAGCATTCCTTTGGAGTTTCTTGAGGGCACATAAGACCGTATGGCGAAAGCTTGGCTGTATCTGGAGTGGCACTGTCTTCATCTGTCCGTGGGCAGGGGTGGTTGGGTCTGTGGGGTGTGCTCGACAGCTGCTAGGTGGTGTTTTTTTGCCGGTGGGCTCTGCAGTCATGAAACACGGGCTGGTACACCCATGGGGGATGCTACTTTAAGGCTGTTATAAGTTGCATCCTGTAGTCTGATTTACCTCTGTTCAGGAGCAGTTATTATGTCCCTTGATATCTTAATGGCGTGTCCTGCGCGTGCCTGTACGCATCGTCAACACAGCGCAGGCCTCCAAGGATGGTACAGGACTGCTCTAAAGGCAGGTGAAGACAGTGCTTGTCTGGGTCCTCCCCAGCACCTTCGGGTGTTTCTTTTTCTTCATGCCTTTGGAGTTTCGGGCGTGTATTTGTTTCATCATTCCTTTGGGGTTATGGGGTGTATTTGTTTCATCCAGGAGCAAAAGTTACCCAGCTTGTTTGCTATTTACTGCATACTGTTCCCAGACTCATTTCACGTTTTTTTTTTTTTTTTTTTAGTTTTATCAACTCTCATTTACCATGCAAATCTGAATGATCTATTTTCTATTGACATTCTCATATTTGGGTGTTTGATACAATGCATCTGAGTTAATCAATGTGATAATGGAGTATGTATGATTAGAAAAATGTCTGATACAGCAGGCACTTAAGTCTGAACACACACACACACACACATACACTCTCACTCTCTCTTTCTCTCTCTCTCTCTCTCTCTGCTTGCTCGCTCGCTCGCTCGCTCACTCTCTTTCTCTCCCACACCACACACACACACACACACACACACACACACACACACACACACACACACACACACACACACACATACACACATAAACACAGACAGATAAAGGCCAGATCCCTATACTAAGGGGCGATACCTGCAATACGCATGACATAAATATCATCAAGAAATAGAATGCAAGGAAAAAGCAAGTATATCTGCACAATATAATCATATTAAGATATACAGTATGCAGCCTATTTTGTGCTTCATAAATGTACAGAGCAAGATTTAAGAGAATATTTTCATTTCTTGATGCTAGGAGTAAGTTCAGTCTAAAATTATAAGATTCATAATAATACTTAAAGCTTTATAAGTTGTACTCTAAAGTCATGAAAAGCTGGACAACAAAAAAGTAAATGGACTTAATCTTTCTTAGTCAAATTACATAAGAGGCATGTTATTTCATATTCACCGATGGTACTGTACCTAAAACGATGACACGCAAAATCAGAAAGACCAAATCAAAACTTACCTAGTGCGCTCTTAACATATCTATTCATATCCATTTTAATGTATAGTTCTATCATATGCGTTGTTTTAAAAAGTCTGTATTGCGGAAATCTGTCACTACTATAGATGTGATCGTGCCAGTTCTGCCATCTGTAGTCAATTATTTTTTTTGTTTAAAACATTTTTAAAATCCTGATATATTTTCAACTCCCTGGCTGCTCCAAACATAAGCAAAGCCATATGAAGCTAAGTACTGACGAACATTAGTAGTCCATGTCTTCATGCCATTACAATCCAAGTTTCGTAATATTCTGTAGCTTTAGGAGGTGTTTTCATTTCTTCCATTCTAGTTATTTTCAGCCAGCACTTAATACATTTCAAAAACGAATTAATGTAGATCGGATATCGTACAAAATCACCATAAACTAAATCATTCGGTGTTCGATTGTCTACATTTGAAAGTTGTTTTCATTTCATACAAATGGACATTTTCTATTTCAACGCTTTTCTCGAGAGCCCAAATTTCGGCTCCAAACTGAAAATACATTAGAATTCAGTGTATGTAAAGTGTGAAGTAAAACAGCAACTGCTCTCTTATCTCTATTTGCAATGTCTTAGCAGTCAAAAGTGAATCTTAATGTGGTTGTGAAATAAAATCCAAGGTACTTATATGTGTTGACAATAAGAATATATTGACCCCCGTAGACCCATCTCTCATTTCGAGCCAAATAACCACCTTTACGAAACACAATAATGTTGGTCTTATTCATATTAACTTTTATTTCTAATCTGCTAGCAGCAGAATACAAGCTATTTAGTTGTCTTTGAAGACCAACAACAGTTTGTAGACATTAAAATAATGTCGTCAGTCAGCAAAAAGCAAGACAAATATCTCCGAAAGGTCAAAAAGATACCATGCTTTCCATTTTGAATCATTTCCAAAAATAGTTAATTTATGAACAAACAAAAATAAAATTAGACTGCAGACGTCCCCTTGCTTAACTCCTCTGATACACGTGACATAATCTAATAAACTTGCTCCAGATCTGATCCTAGCTTTCACGTCACTATGCATACTCCTTACGCAACGGTACAGTTTACCTTTAATCTCATACTTTAATCAGATAGGCCACAACAGTTTCCGTGAAACTGAATCGAAGGCTTTTTTTAATCCACAAAAGCAACATACAACTTCTGATTATTCACAAATTGCTTCTGAACTGCGGCTAATAGACTAAACATATGATCAATTGTAGAGTAATCTTTCTTGAATTCTGCTTTATGTTCTCCTGTTATATTTTTCTGAGATATCCATTTGTGGAATCGATTACTTATAACGAAACTATATAGAGTTTACTACATACATTGTACAAACAAATACCCCTATAACTGTTTGCATCATTTACTTCCCCCTTCTTAAACAAAGGCAGTATTATGGATTCTTTCCAAGCCCCGGATGAAACCCAGTGTCAAACAGAAGTTAAAGAGTTTACATGAAAAGCTTACGACAGCCTGACCCGATTTCCTGAAGAACTCCGCAATGAGACCATCATGCCCAGCACTTCTACCATTTTTCAGTTTTTTAAAGAGTAGCTATGTTTATGTTTTCTCTTGTTGTTGGTCTATCGTGTATATATATATATATGTATATCTCAAAAAATACCACTAAAACGCCTAATAAAATTCTTAAAATGCTCGACCCTTGGGGAGCAACATCTGTTAAAAAAATAGGATGGTAAAAGGAAGTTTTAAAATCGACAGCTCTGTTTCGAGCGCTGGCTCTCGTCAGGATGGTTTTGGGTTGTCTACTGCTGGTGTTATATGGCCCAGTGTCACTGTTTACACGTGCGGATTGGATGCACGTGTTGTTCGGTTTTCAGGTTGTTTACAGTTCAGGGTGCGTTTGCTGACAACGATTTCCATTTGTGCCTGCAGTTGTTTACTATTTCTACTTTAGTATTTAGAGTTGCTAAGTGTGGTTTGCATAGTATTAACCATTTTTCTGTTGAACATAGGTTGCATCTTTTAGAAATGTTGTTGTATGGTGATGCCCTTTTTATGATTTTCCAGGATATGTTATAGTTTATTTTTTTGTCTTTAAGTCTCCAAATATATTTGCTCAGTTCTGTTTGGTATTTGTATTTTTCTTTGTTGAATGACTGTTTATGGTTTGCGTACCTGGTTTTGAAAAACTGAAAACCGAACAACACGTGCAGCCAATCCGCACGTGTAAACAGTGACACTGGGCCATATAGCACCAGCAGTAGACAACCCAAAACCATCCTGACGAGAGCCAGCGCTCGAAACAGAGCTGTCGATTTTAAAACTTCCTTTTACCATCCTATTTTTTAACACAAATAAATAAATATATATATATATATATATATATATTCTTCGCTATTAATCTCTTCATTGGTCACTGTGTACGAGAGACAGACAGACAGACAGACAGACAGAGAGAGAGAGAGAGAGAGAGAGATGTTAATGTCCATCCAAATGTTGAGAACACTTTGACGTTCGGAAGCAAACCAAACTTTCCTCCCCCACTAAGACGAAAGCATCAACTGGCAAACAACTGAACGTTTTGGCGCTTAAGTAAAACTTTCGGGCAAGGGTTGGGGGACTCTGGCATAGGAGGAGAGGGTGGATGATATGTTTGTATTCTAAGTTCTCTGTCAGTTCTGTTACTTGATGTTACAGTGTTACACATTAATTCAGTTCTGTGATGGGCAATTTGACTGTGTCAATGAAGATGATGAAGCCATGTGTCGATCTCTTCTGATGAAAGAAAAAGAGCCCTTGTCTCCTCCAGCTGTAATTGATTTCATAAAAGATGGCAGTACCACTTTCACTCCTCTCCCCGACGTGGAGGATGGACAATCACCATGGTCTCATGTTTGTCCAGACACTCACTACCAGTGTGCACACCACGGCTACTGCTTTCCTACCTACACCCGATGTAACGGCTTCTATGACTGCCCGTACCATGAAGATGAAGCAGGCTGTGACAGATACACCTGTCCGGGTCACTATCGCTGCTTTGACTCCCGAGTGTTTACACATCCCAGCCAGGTGTGTGATGGAATCTACCATTGTCCCAGATCTGAAGATGAGCTGCTGTGTGACCTGCACTGTCCACACAACTGCATGTGCTATGGACTGGCCTTCACGTGTCCACAAACCTTTCCCTGCCGAAGACTATTCCCAGCTGCGATATTTGAACGTGAGTGGCAGTGGAATGACTCTCCAACAGTTAGCGGCCAATACAATGTTGGTCTTCCTCAATCTTTCTGACTGTCAGCTGCGCAGTCTCACCAGCGTTCATTTGCCCAACCTTATCACCCTGGATGTGAGCTTTAACAGACTTGTCATCATCCCGTTCCACATTTTAAGACGCGCACGCTTTTTTAAAAACATTGTTTTTATCAAACAATCCCATAGTGTCCTTTCTTCCAAATGACATGAACACCACCAGGCCATTCACAGAAATCAAAACGTTGGATTTGTCAATGACCAGTCTTTATACGCTGGACCAGCAGTTTTCCTTTCTTTTTCCGGGGTCATTTGGCTGAACCTGTCACACAGTGGTACCCAGCGCGTGGCTGGACGTGGATTTCAGCCAATGAAAAAACTTCATGTTCTGGACATGAAGGGATGCCCCATGTCGGAGGTGGACAAAGAACTCCTGCAAGGTCTGGACCTGCTGCACACTGTCTATGCTGACAATTACAAGGTGTGTTGTGTGGCCACGCTTCTACCACAGGTCACTAGCTGCCAGGCACCAAGAGATGAAATATCTTCCTGTCAGGACCTGCTGAAATCCGACATGTACAGAGTGTGTTTAGCTGCTTTCTGTTGTCTGGCTCTGGTGGGCAATGGCATTAGTTTTGTGTTCCGTCTACTCTCTCTTCAGAGAAGGGGTTCCTCAGGATTCAGTGTCTTCGTCCTTCACCTGTGCGTGTCTGACTTTCTGATGGGCGTTTACCTGACGATAATAGGAACGGCTGATGGGTACTTTAAGAACCGTTATGTTTGGGAGGACACAACATGGAGACACAGTGTTCCCTGTAGGTTGGCCGGCTTTCTCACTCTGATCTCTTGTGAGGTGTCTGCATTTATTATCTGTTTGATCACGTTAGACCGATTCCTTGTTGTTCATTTTCCACTGAGCTTTTTGCACTTTGAAAGCAGGAATGCACAACTTGTCACCTGCTTATCTTGGATCATGGGTTTGATTCTTGCTGCTGTTCCGCTTCTACCTAGTGTAGCTCACTGGCAATTCTATAGTCAGACTGAGATCTGTATTCCTTTGCCCGTCACTAGGAGAACATTTGCTGGTCATAAGTATTCCTTTGGAATCATGATTGTGCTGAACTTTGTTCTATTTCTGTTCATTGCTTCTGGTCAAATAGCTATTTATCTGTCAATACAGTCCAATACACTAAAACACGGCCGAAGCACTCAGTGTTCTCAAGACACAGACATAGCCCGCCGTCTGTTCACTGTGGCCATGTCCGATTTTCTCTGCTGGTTTCCTATTGGCTTACTGGGACTTCTGGCTTCACAAGGAGTACCTGTTTCTGGTGAACTCGACGTGGCGATGGCCATTATTGTGATGCCATTGAACTCGGCTCTGAATCCTTTCCTGTACACGATGAACGTACTCCTGCAAAGACGAGAGCAGAGGAAACACAAGAACAGTTTCAAAAGTGGCTAGAATCACGGAAGCAGTCATTTCATAGTAATTGATACTGTTAATCAACTGAATTTCATTTCACAAGTGTTTAAACAAATGTAGTATATTGCTACGTGCTCTCTGACTCATTTAAATTCTGCAATTTGTCGTTTTAATCATCGTCGGTGTAGGCTTATAGAGTATTCATTTTCAGAAAGGTGAATGAGTATTCAGCTGACCAGTTGCGTTATTTATTGACTTATTCATTTATTTATTCATTCATTTGTGTACTTAGTTGTTTGTTTGTTTATTTATTCATTTATTATTTTTGAATGGTGAGTGGGGAGAGAGATGTAAAAAAAAAGAACAAACAAAATATAGCAACGCAAAACCGCTGCATGATAACATCCTACTGTTAATACTATGGTTCCTTCACTTTGTCTCATGCTGTAAATTGTTTATTGCTGCATTGTTTTTGAATGTCAATAGAACGGAGAGAGAGAGAGAGAGAGAGGGAGGGAGGAGAGAGAGAGAGAGAGAGAGAGGGGTGAAAGAGGTGCGGCTGGGAGGGGGGAGGGAGACCAGGAGAAGAATTCGAAGAGTCGGGATAAACAGAGAGGAAGATAGTGGGAGTGAGAGGAAGTGTCTGTGGAGAAAGAGAGGTGGGGCAGATAGAGTTAGGGAGAGGGAGCACGGCTAAGGGAGAGAGAGAGAGAGAGAGTAGTGATGAGTGTGTATCAAGCATTTCTTTTGCAACAAAAGCACGAGAAGTAGTATTTTTCTCTGTATGAATCGTCCTGTCTAAGATCACACGGACTTCTACAAAAGGCATTTTTTCACAGACCAAAAAGCAAGCCATAGTGAACGGTGCAGTTTATATGCCGTGAAATAAAGCATACACACATCTAAAACATCAACCTGTAAGTGTGTTGAAAATGTCCAGGATAAAGATCATGTGTCTTCCTTTAAAATAAATGTACAGCCACTGTAATGTCATCCTGAAACAGTCCAATCAATATGGTCTGCTAGAATAGCATACTGATGTATATTTACGGAATTATGTAGACGGGAACATATCTGGCCATGCAATACTTTCTGATACGTTACACAAGAATTCTTCCTCTGTTCATTATTGAATGAGAGAAAAGAGCGAGAGCCAGCGAGCCAGCGAGCGAGGAGCAAGAGAGAGAGAGAGAGAGAGAGAGAGAGAGAGACTCAAGACTCAAAATATTTTATCATTTTTAGGCCTCAGCCCATCATGAAGGGGATGTGAATATACAACTAAATGAAGTTATGCAGCAATTCAAAATGAAAGCTAACAATGATATATGTAAGCGGGAACATAACTGGCCATGCAATACTTTCTGATACGTTACACAAGATTTCT
This sequence comes from Conus betulinus, assembly GCA_016801955.1. Classification (NCBI taxonomy): domain Eukaryota; kingdom Metazoa; phylum Mollusca; class Gastropoda; order Neogastropoda; family Conidae; genus Conus; species Conus betulinus. The sequence continues at coordinate 78,372 of JADBJO010003844.1, read as the reverse complement.
TCCTCTGTTTATTATTGAATGAGAGAGAGAGAATACACTTTTTTTTCTCTGCATGTCCGTCTTTCTACCTGTCTCCCCCCCTCTCTCTCTCTCTCTCTCTCTCTCTCTCTCTCTCTCTCTCTCTCTGCATGACTACCTGTCATTCCGTCTGCCTGTTTGTGAAACCAACATGCAACTCATGAATCAAAATGTACAAAGTTACCGTTTTTCTTTGTTGTTGCCAGCTTCTTTGGACTTCACAATTCGAAATTCCTATTCACAAAGTTGCACTCGTATCTGTATATCTATGTATTTAAAGTGCTAAACTGGATCTGGTCCCACCCACCCCCTTCCTCTTTCCCGAAAAGCACACACACACACACACACACACACACACACACACAGAGAGAGAGAGAGAGAGAGAGAGAGAGAGAGAGAGAGAGAGAGTGACTGAAACCATTTATTGTCAGATTAACATAGTGTTGTACTAACAACACACACACACACACACACACACACACACACACACACACGCTCGTGCGCACGCACGCACACACACACACACACACACACACACACACACACACACATACACATATACACGCGCGCGCGCACGCGCGCTCTTCTATCTATATTGAATGAAACTGCTACAGGTCATGGCAGCTGCCCTCAGATCACCTCCAGTACCAGGACCACTGTGTGCACGTCAGATATACAGAGGTGCATGAGATCAGAAGAGAAACAGCTCACTGTCACAGCACGCAGTGTGGACATTGTGTACTTCCACAAGCAGGAAAATCAAACTGCCACATGGTCTTCCTTAACGTGCGAAGTTAGATTCCACTCACTGTCTTCCCAGTTTTATCGTGTAAGCTTCCTGCAACAAACTTGCAAACAGCGAAATTACATTCTTGTATTCAGATTGTTTACAAGATATTCGACCTGCAGTTTAATGGAACGATTCCCTGCCATGAGGAGAGGTTACTACTATGACAGTATTGTGTGGACAGGGTGTGAGCCAGACTTTGACCCTCTGAGGCTGTATGTGATCGAAGCTCGCCCTTTGTCAGTCGTCATAAACATAAATGACGTCAGCACAGACTATAGTGTGAAGATGAGAATCACCCATGGATCAGCTGTCTCACAGGGCACAAAACTGAGATGGTGAATGTTTCACAACAGCTCTGTGAGTTTGGATGAAGAGATCGATATATCCCACCTTCCAATGACCATGGGAATTTATGCGAAGACTCTCTCTCTCTCTCTCTCTCTCTCTCTCTCTCTCTCGTGGGGTGCACTCCTAACTGACAAACATATCTAGATTAATGTTTTACTGACCTGCACCGTTCTGCAATCTAGTAACTATAGAGTGATTATCCTTTTGAAGCTAGTTTTACAGTATTTCCTTATTGTCAATAATTTTATTTTAGGATTCCACGATTTCATGCATATACATGTGTCAAAGAAAAAAAGCCATGATTACACGGAAAAAACATCAGAACTGCGAGACGGTACCACAAAGAAAGTGGGAGAGAAGTTTACTTGAAGAAATAGAGCGTTACCCTCTGCAGGATCTTTGTCAGATTAATTTCAACTAAGACAAATCCCCTGTGTCAAATTCTGGTGCACATGACTCTCTCACAGAAGGTCGTATTGGTATCGTGAAAAAAAAAAAAAAACCCTGCAGATGGAATGCAGGAAATTCTCTCTGTTTCATATCATCAAAGGGATATTCCACGGTTTTGCAAATGTTGCAATATACGTCAACAGACTATGCAAAACAACGAGAATGTTCCCAAGGTCCCAATGCAGAAAATGTCTCTGTCAGACTGTTCTGGATGGAATGAGTGTGTTTGCGGGTGTCTGACTGGCTGACTCTCACACAGAAATTATGGATGCATGCACGACTTTTCTAAATCACATACACACACACACACTCACCCGAACATTGACAGCCAGGCAACAGAACAACACTTTTATCTTGTTTTATGCTGCCCGAGCTATCAAACAAACAAATATAATAAACATAAGTTCATCAATAGGTCGGCACGCCAACCATAAGGCGTACACAGAGAACTATATATATATACTACTTTACAGGTACGCCAAACACAGGGCGCACGAAACAAAAATATATCTACATAAAACTGGCGATCTACTAGCGCTGCTGGTGCTGGCCATGTCCGGTCCAACACAGTTCTCTGAACGGCGCAGGGTTCCAACGATGACGAAGAGGATGCTAAAGACGACGAAGACGATGAAGATGACAAAGACGACATCTACAGAGTCGAGTCCGACACAGGACTAATGGAACTTCACAGAGCTGTGGCTAAAAAAACACTACCACACTGATGGCGTCTGTGCCGATGGCAAGGAGCTGTGGCTCAAAACAGAACGCAGCGACGGCCTAGCCAACAGGTCGCTGGATCAAATCTCGGGAGCGGCGCTCTGGCTCGGCAGCAGCGGCGTCTCTGGCCCACTGGCTTAGCGGGTAGTCGGTCCCAGGGGCAGTGGCAGGTAGTGTAGTTGTCGGCACTCAGGCTGGCCTCTCCACGCCGACATAAGGCAGAGAACAAGGGGATAGATCACAGCTACAGCCCTGACCCTCAACAAGTGGCAGCCAGTGCCCTTCAGACCAGGGTACACATCTACCTGGGGGAACTGATTAACTACTACCTTGATTATCATGGCTACTATTCTTTACAATCATGACTACATTCATTTTCATTAGCCACATCACATTCCACTAGAACTTGGGACAAACATCGGCATATTCTTTCTTCATAACACTACAACATTCCCTTTTCCGGAATCATAACACTACAACATTCCCTTTTCCGGAATCATATCACTACACAGGAAAGGAAACCTTTCAAAATTTAGTTTCCCAAATTGGGAGGAGGATTCCCACCTAGACCCTCTTTAATAAACCATGAATACAATCATTACACACAATTAATGATTACTTTTCATCAAACTATGAATGTCTTTCGTCACGACAAAAATTTTCATTTCTTTCTCTTGTATGACAACAAGAATGTTCAATTCATTTCATATAATCACCAGATTTTAGAAGGTTTCTTTTTCCAAAAGATTAATATTTTTCAATATATGTAAGGGAAAGATTTCCACACACTCTTGTTTACCAACACACAACTATTCAATATTCATATCAAGAGTGAGTTAAATATTCAACCACATCAAAAATCAAAACCAGCATGTATGATAGTCTATGTCGCTCACTTGGGAGTTTATTATCCATAGCATCAAAACTCTTTTCCTTTTCGTAAAGCTACGAACTAGCTAAACTACACTGGAATAATCAACGCCTTTTCTTCATCATGAAGTTCCATAACTAGTTAAGTCACAGAATAAACTTTTTTTTTCCTGAAGACCACTTCTTTTAACACTCACTTCATCTATTCATGTTTTTCGAAATAATTTCGTTTTGCTACCCTATCAAATCACAGGACAACAGAACACAACAAATACTTCTCTTTTCTAAACAAAACCTCACCTGCGCTGAGGAAGTTTCAGTCGCTCCTAACCGGGAATACGATTTCAGTTTGGTAATAAATAAATATTGAATAAATAAATATTGAACGATAAATACCTGAGTGTCACCAAAAACAGATAGGAGTCCCTCTTCGGCTTCTGGGTAGTTGCGTTGCCGGAATCACTGCAGAGACTGCCTAACCATTTCAGCTCACCCGGCTTAAACAGAGCGCAGGTGAGCAGCAGTCAGGTAAACTTTGCAACCGGCTTCCGGACGACTACCTTCCGGTTAGCACGGTTGCACGAAAATTTGTGACTGGACGGGAAACGGTCCGTCACATAGACTTCCCTCTTGAGCACGTGGCACTTGACTTATCAGCCTTTTCAATGCTGTGAGTGATGGTGGATATATGTTAATGCTCTCACTCGCAGACTTTGGCCTCGAGTGCCCTAAATATATCCCTGTGAAGAAGACAGATGCAGAGTGTTCCCTGGGCACTAGTGGACGCGCTCAGGAGACAGGTAATTCCTGAAGAAATCCTCGCTGACTAGGCAGAAAGGAAATCTTAAATGAGGCAGAGCATAGCAAACAGTAAGCAACAAACAAGAAAGGCAACTCTTGCTCCCATGATGAAATAAATGCACGGCCATAACTCCAAACGAATGCTACTTACGACACCGAATCGCCTAGCAGAGATGGCAGCAAAGAGCACACAAAACACACAAGCGGATGTTTCCTCGTTTCTTCTGTGTGCTCTGTGCTGTCATATCTGACTAGGCAGAGCCGTAATAGGTGCCATGCAAATCCTGGGGGAAACGTGGACGAAAGTAGTGGGTTATCCAGAGGTAAAGAACAACTACCAGTGCATCTAAGTAAAGAACGAAATTTGAAAAACTTTTCACCTCACTAAAATTGAACTTGAAAAACTCAGCAGCAGCAGATGAGAGACACAACTATGAATGCAAGAAGAAAGTCGTTACGTTCTAGAATTACTCCTGCCTACAGACAAGAATTTAATGATGAAGTGGAAAAGACTTTTTGTTTTTGAGGAAGTGTTCAGATTGATGATTACAAAATGAAAGTGAATCTGAAGACATTTCCCTCAAATCCGAAAGAAAAATACATTGAGTAATAGGAAGAAGGAAAATGAAATGAGCCAGAAATGATGAGGTCGATGGCCAGTCTCTTAGGGAGCTCGTTCCTAAGCAAAGACACTTGTGGTTCCTGAGAAGACTGCGAACGTTGATAACGTTTTAGAACCTGGCAAAAATATGTGCAGGAGAGTCCGTGGGAGATGTCAAGATGGCAATGAATCATGTGGATCAACGGAAAGCACAAATTGATGAATGCAATGATGAAATTCCTGACCACATTACTGTCCTATTCCATGAGCTGCCAGGGAGTCTTTGAAAAAGACATTGTTGACATATTTAAGATTTCAGAGTTTCAAAGCTCGCTATATGCGCCCCATTGTTCATTGTCATGAACACAGATGGTACAAGACTATACCTACGGCTCCAGAATAATGGATTTTTTTTTCCAAATCTGACCCCCTGCAAAGTGTTCTGGTCAGAGATTATTCTGGAAGAAGACATATCTGGGACAGCATTTATGACCTCACCTAGACCAGACATAAATGAAATTAAAGCATTTCTAAAATAGTGGTCGGTGGATGCGGTACACGCACACACACACACACACACACACACACACACACACACACACACACACAGAGAGAGAGAGAGAGAGAGAGAGAGAGAGAGAGAGAGAGTAAAATCCAACAATCTTATTCAGGGTATGTGCAGCCTGTAGGATACAATCCAGAGTCCGATACAGAACTGTCGCCGAAGGGTTTCAGCCACACGCTATCCCTCAGTGTTCATGAACACCAAGCCATCATGATCAGCTTCGTCACATGTTCCTGCAATGTGAAGCCTATGACCACTTGTCTCTGTACGCGGTGAAAGACGGACACAAACAAAAACTTTGGAGACGTTGTGGAACATTACCTCCCTTGCCTGATGTGCTTGGTGACGTAAGGGAGGTGATCGTGGAGTTTGAATGGCAATGGATGTTTTATCCCACCTATGTATCTCTCTCTGGTGACACATATTCTACACGGAGAAGCAAGGGATTTCGCATGCTCTACAGCTTGCATAAGGTGACAGTATTGTGTCATCTCTCTCTCTCTCTCTCTCTCTCTCTCTCTCTCTCTCTCTCTCTCTCTCTCTCTCTCTCTCTCTCTCTCTCTTTTTTACCACGGCCAGTTCTTTGACTCAGAAAATGATGAAAATGAATTAAAACCCATTCTGAACATAACAGATTAACATCTTCAACATGTTCATGTAGTATTGATGAACTGTCTATTCGACAAAATGTGCTGCTATTCCGTTATTCTGCTATCAAGAAGAAGGACGTGTCTTTGAAATGTAATGACTACAGACAGCATGGAATGGTTGTAGCTGTTTCACTGGCTGTTGTGTCTGTGCCCCCTCCTCTTTCCTTGGCAAAAATTATTTATCTGTCTTTTCTTTCACAGCTAACAAATCTATGACAATGACTCAATGTGTTCACAATTTTATGTGTGACCAAAGTAGAGTAGAAAGAAACTCGTGGAGAGCGTGGCAGCAGAGAGTCCTCAGAAGAGTAGCCCCCTTCAAGCAAGTGTGTTTCGGCCCTTATCTCCTGACACTCTAGGGGGGTTGGGCCACACCCGGTTCATGACTCCGGATGTCCCTTTGCTGCC